>QFET01006181.1:0-20838 GCA_003316355.1 Tuber calosporum | reverse complement strand
ACACCCACATGCCTTCATGGGCCTCGACCGCTTCACAGCTGGGCGAATCCACCAAATGCACTCTGGCAAGAGCTATCTTGCTGCGCAACCCTCATGGAACGATGCCGATCGCTCTCCCACCTGCCCTTCCTGCGACTTAGAGGACGAAACCTTCGAGCATGCAATTCTCCACTGCCCCTCCAAGTCCCGAGAACGCCAGCTTTACCTTCCGAAGCTGTCTACGATGGACCATGGCTCTCCACTTTGGGCCGACCTGGACATGATTCTTGGTCTTGCCTCATAAATCCGCGCCACTCACACAAACTTCCCGCCCACCATGCCAGCAGTTTTTGCTACTGCAGCCTCCTCCTCCTCCAACTATGACTCAGACTGAGCTGTTTGACTTTTCTTTTATATTTATATCTTTCCTTTCGGTTATGATTTCTTTTGGTATCATTTCACTCTATACTTTTTGAATTAGTCGCCATTGCTGGGCGCGGTGACGGTATGGTCATCACTAGGGGAGAACTTGTGCGGTTATTTCTTTTATTTTGCATGGTTGGAATTAAAGTTTTGTTTATGCCATAGCTAGCGCTCCACGCAGGTTCCTGTACATTAACAGCGAATATATGAGATAATCAAAAAAAAAAAAAAAACCCCCCCATAGTTAAGGGATCATCAACAACGGAGAAGAAACCTTAACCATATATTCAGTTATTAGTTAAAATAACTTTAAAGCTTTCGGGAACCATCTTTACCTTTTATTCTTTATTCTTAACTGAGCTTTCCTGACTGTTCTCCATCTTTCTCGATACAAGTACGGCCTAGGCAATTCAACAGTACCGAATTGGCTACCCCGTAACACATAGCTGTAGCAGGGGCCTTGGCATCTACTTGCAACATAACTCTGCATGCAAAGGATCCAAAGGGTGTCTTGATGTTGTTGTATTTCTCATCGCTGAGGAGAACTCGAATTTGGAAGTACCAATATGCAAGAGCTATGGTGGATCTGTACTTTGCTCTGGCAACAGTTCTGAGTATCATGGCTTAGTTGGGGATCACTCCTTGGTCCTTGATGGTAATATCATTCCTTGATACAAGGTCTGCAAGCAGTCTGATTTCGCCATTAGGTTTCAGCTTTGAGGAAATGTTGACTGGGTTGTGTGCCTCACTTGGGTAAATGATTCCTTTTGCTTTCCAGTCTTCGATTAATTCTCTGTATGCTGTCATGATCTTGTCAGAAAATGTGAAGAATCTCAGAGTATGGTCCGAAATTGTGTCTTTCAGCTGGATGTGGTGGTTGACATCTCTCAAGGGTGATAATTCCGCTGTTTTATTGTCAGGGAATACTGTAGGAAACTCGGAAATGAAATCAGGGGCATCTGCTTCTTTCATGGCTGAAAATCGTGCATGTGTAGCTTTCTTTCAGGTACAGGTGATTCCTTTGTCAGGGAAGGTGATAATAGAATTTCCGCAATCTATTACAGCATGGTGTGCAGTAAGGTAAGACATTCCTAGGAAGATATCATAATTGTTCAGGGAACAGACTAGGGCTTCAGAGATATCACAGCTTTCCTGGTCAATCTATATGACAGACTTTGCAATATAGTTGATTGCTGAGTGTGTTCCTTTAACTGCCATCTTCAGGTTGATAGTTGTCTCGAGGTCTCTGGTAGGGACTTTGTGGGTAGTGACAAATTTTCCTGATATCAAGTTGTCTCCTATGGTTCCTGTATCGAATAGAGCCTTTGCTTTGTGGCCATTGACTGTAATGTATGCTTCGAGGGTTTGTGATTGAGTTCCACTAGGTCCTGCATAGTTTGTGGTAACTGTCACTGATTCCTTTGCTTTGGGATCGTCTTCCTGGGTGTGGTATGTTCTTCTGACATTTAGGGGTCTCCTGGTTCCGCCAGTCCCTCCATTTCCTCGGTGCTGGGTGCTCCTGTGCTTCTTCTTCCCATAGGAGTTATCAGAGTAGTGTCGATATTTTCCACAATATTAACACTCATTGGCTCCCCTGTGCCGATCCTTCTCATCCTAGGATACTCTTGGATGCTAAGAGGTATTGTTAGAGAATCATAGTTGATTTCGCGTGGTGTTATTCTGGGGGCACTTGGGTGCTTGTTGGGAAACTGTATTAGAGGTTGCATTTCCTTGACGATTTCCATACAGTCTAGTAGAGTGGGTAATTGCATCTCACTTTTCTGCTATCTCCACTAGCTGGTCAAAGGAGGTATCTGAAGTGATGTGAGGCTTCACTTCTTGCTTGAGTTTGATATCCATGGCATCAAGGAGTCTCTGCTTCGCGGATTAGTCTGAAAAGTTCCTTGGGGGCGACTGTCTCACAAGGTTTCAAGTCTAATAACAGTATCGGTATTCTGAGCTGTTTTTCCGCAGGTAGTTTGCTTGACTTGTAGCCTCTGTTCATAGATTGTATCTGTGGATGTGGAAGGAAGGAAGTAGGCCTCGAATTTCTGTTTTACTCCAGCAACTGTGTGGTCTCCTTGGGAAACTTCATATTGGGTGAATTTATCGAGGGCTTTCTTTCTACAATAGGCTCCATAGTATTGTATGGCTTCATGGGCATCGTCAGTTATGCCAAAGCTGTTTATGTATCGATGGACTGTGTTGAGCCATGAGTTGATTCTCAATAGATCTTGATCTTTTCCTTCTCCTGTGAATGAAAATGGTACAGGCCATTTATGAAGATTATTTCCCTCTGGGAGGACTGACATGACGATGGGTGCAGGGCTTGGATTTCTTGGTTGACTTGGTGGACTAGGTGGTCTTGGTGGACTAGGTAAATCGTTTGGTGCAGGGCTTGGTTCTCTGGGTTCTCTTGGTAGTCTGGGTGGTCTAGGTGGCGAAGTTGGGCGTGCTGGTCCTGGAGCGACCTCTGGACTGGAATCTGATTCTGATTCTGATCTTGGTTCTATCTTGGATTGGACTTCTTGATGGAGCTGTTCTTGGACTTGTTCTTGAACTTGGGCTTTGACTTGGGCTTGGTGTGGAGCTTGGGCTTGGTCTTGGTCCTCTTCTTCGGTGCTGCTGCTATCTACTGAAGAAAATTCTGAGTTCTCAGATGGTGGAGCAGGTGTGGGTACTGGCACTTGACTTTGTGGTCCTGAGGATGATGCAACCGATCCTCTAGTAAAGTTCCTTCTGGTATCTCTTGGAAGCTAAATGGTTGCTAGCTAGGGTGAGCTGTCTTACCAGGAGTCCGCTCAAGGCCTTCTTGGAAAACAGGGAGGTGTACTAGTACTGCAGGGTCAAGGTAGGCAAAGGGTGATCATTCTTCTGCCGAAGATCAAAGGTATACTTGAGTCTAGTTCAAAAAATGTAACCTACTCACAAGTATCTCGAGAATCCTATAGAGACTCTGAAGATACTATTAGGATAGGGGGAGAAGTGTCGATGGATAGGTCTTCAATAGACAAGGTAAAAGGTATGTAACTAATAGAGTGACTGTTCAACTTGTAGTATTAAAGATGATAGTCCTGTGAGACTTGAGAGTCCGAATCCTTAAGGGATTATAGGCTCTTTAAATACAATAGATTGTAGCTAGGAAAACTAAACCAAGCACTAACATCTAGTCCAACAAACATGCTAACAGAGGTAGGATACCATGGTAACCATATTCCGAAAACAACGGGTTAAAAGCGACAGAAGGAGCTAACAAAACAACTAATGGAATCTAAACAGGAAGGAACAAGAGATCGCTACTACTATACAAATCCAGTAGGTATAGCAGGAGGATAGCGATACCCAAATGGGGAGAAGCAAGGAGGGGTAGTGATAAGCGAAATAAGGAAAGAATAACTAGTTAGGAAGTCATAACCAAGTAGGAAGGGACAACCAAATAGTAGTGCTTATCAGGTATAAACCCAAATAAGTAATAACTAACATCAAATTAATAGTAATAGTAGAAATATAGTAGGATTCCTTTACACTTTTGGTATTAAATATGCTAGTCCTGTAAGGCTTGAGAGTCCGAATCCTTATGGGATTACAGGCTCTTTAAATATAAACGATTGTAGCTAGAAAAACTTGACAACTACCATCATTCTCTCCAAAGAACATGCTCACAAAGGCAGTATAATAATGTAACCATATTCTGATAATAGATGGTTAAAAGTGACTCGACAAAGCTAATAAAACATGTAATGGAATTCAAACATGTAGGAACAGGCGATCATTAATACGATACAACTTCAGTAGGCATAGCAGAAGGATAGCGATACTCAAATGGGTATAAGTACACGAGGGAGTTGTGATAAGTGAAACATGAAAATAATAACCAGTTAGGAAGTTATAAACAAGTATAAAGGGACAGCTAAAGGGTAGCGCCTATCAGTATGAACCATATAAGCAATAACCAACATCTAGTGAGTAGTAGTAGTAGAAACATAGTAGGAATCTGTTACATTGTCCAAGTAAATTAAGAAAATATATGCACTCAAAAGGGAACACCATTTGCTTTTAAAACTTTAAAGTTATCTCCCTTATGTACAATATTGCATATCTGGAAGATTAGCTCAAGTATTTCACACCTGTGGGAAAGATTCCTAATAGGTCTATTATAACTGTATTTCACCATATAAGTAAGATAGGTTCTATAATATGATAGCAGTAGGCTAGAAAGTAATCATATAGGTAAATAAACAGGCCTAAAGTAGGAATATAGTAATTAATGTCATGTTTGAACAACTGATAGTGGAAGAATAGTTAATTCACCTTTCTGCCCTCTTGATTGACCCAGTCCACAGCACATATATCGTATTAGTAAGTTATATTTACAATATCAAATTTGCCTACAAGATGTCTGACCTAACCTATTCAGAATAGTGAAATAGCTTCTACCATTCTGGTCTACAGAAGAAGTGCAAACAAAGAGAATATTTTATAAATTTTACAATTACAAAACTGAATACACATTGTCATATTCTTATTTAACGCAACGCATTAGATGACAATCTGAAAATAACTATATGATTGAACAGAACTATTATATACCCAAAGTATACATATCTATAGTATTAAACTAAATAAAGAAGGGAAAAAATAAATGAGTAAACTGAGAAAAAACTAAGTGTAGGGGAAATCAAAAACATGAAAAATAAATTAAAAATAAAAAATAAAAAATATCAAAAATATCAAAAATAAAAAATATCAAAAATATCAAAAAATTAAAATAAAATAAAAAAGACTTCTTAAATAACTTATCAGAATAGCTTTCATCCAATATACACTGATAAAGTTCATATTTAAAGAATCATCAGGTAAAGCAATTGGCGATAATTAAGCTGGTCATCATTTAAGTAGATGTTTTTCCAGCCTTTCTTCTAAATATTCATATTGAATATGATCCCTCAAACCTAATGTATTAGCAATAGTAGGCACAGAAAACATACCTTTAAAATGCAATAAAGTTGATGTTTTCGTTGTCCATTTGGTTTTTGTTGAACTTTTGGATTTGTTGTCCTTCTGGATCCACCTCTTTTACCACCTTCATATCCTCCACCTCTTTTATATCCCCTATATCCACCCTTCCCTCACAACCTCCTTCAACCTCTCCCAACTTCCTTTCCTATTCTCCTCTTTACCACTAATTTCCCCCTAAATCCCTCAAGTTTTGCTGATTCGTAATTTTGTTGCTCTTTTCGAGATTGTCGTCCTTTAGGTCCTTGTTATCATTTCCATAATTGTTGTTCTTTAGTCCTTTGTGGTCTCGGGAGTTGTTGTGTTGTCTGTTGTCCATTGAGGGAAAGATGATGGAAAGAAGGAAGAAGGACAGGACCAGTAGGTCCCTTTTATATAAAAAAATTCTTAACTAACCCTAATTATACAATAAGGTACTAGGGCTATATCTTCATTCATACCATAGTATTATCAATCTACCTTTTTCTTTCTTTATTCAACTATTAACCTCAGCTATCTCATTATTATTATTATTATTATTATTATTATTATTATTATTATTATTATTCTAGTAAACAAAAATTCAACCAATCCACAGGTATATATTTACCATCTGTATTTATCCCACTTCTTTCAGAATTCTTCCTTCAGATTTTCCTCTGATATCTCTAACTTTCTTTATAAATTTTTTTATAATTTTGCAATAGTCAAATTCTTCAATTTTCTGCCATCTACAGTACTATTTATTTTCCTTCCAACTATTAGGAATAAATTTATCTCATCAGTTACTCTAAATTGGACGATAGCACTGTTACCACCAACCATACAAGGACTTATCAGGCATAGGTGTACCCCCTTGCCGCCCAAATAACATCAGCCTTTCTTTCTTTCTTTCTTTCTTTCTTTCTTTCTTTCTTTCTTTCTTTCAGTAATCCCGGCAGGTACAATACCAAATTGTCAATCCATAGTGGTGAAAAAAGAAGTCGCGGAGACTACCCGACTTTTCTCTCCATCGCCTATGGTCATCACTCCCGTTTCCTAATTTGTACGAGTACTCGAGTACAATCTTGCTTGCAATCACCCTACCCCTTTACCGAGGTATACTAACACCCCCGAGTAATCGGGTACGGTAGCGACGAAAACATTCGCCAAACTAAAGATCATTAAAATTCCCTTGAGTGGAGTAGTCCGATCTATCCTGTAGACTTGACAACCCAGGAACTACCCCAACACTTCCGGTATTTCCCAGAGTGTTGATCTTCCTCTACAGTCGCACCTCGCTGTCCCGGATGGCAAAAATCCCAAGAATCTGTCCGGGACAGCGAATTATCCGGGACAACAAGTTAGGTTTTGGTGCAAAAAAAATTAGAAATCACTAAATTTCATCCGGGACAGCGAAGAATCCGGCAGAGCGAGATCCGGGACAACAGGGTGCGACTGTATTTCTATGATATCACGGGAGGCAGACGGGGCTCAAATTTGCCCCAAAGCCAATCTACGAGAACATGGGTACTAAATCGGAATCGTATCCGACTGGTGGATGCAAAAACACTTTTCTTCTCACAGCTTTTTTGGTCTCTGTAATTTGACAGAAAATTAAAACCCTGGTTTTCCCCACTGTCCCACCTCCCTGCCATACGAGCACCGTATTCCTCTTTTTCTCCGCTAAAAACCTGGGTGCAGGCACAGTACTAGTACAACGCAGGGAATTCGCGTTTATTTAGCCCTGGGAGACAGTATAGTACCTGCAGCTGTCAGATTTAGCTCGATTGAAATCCTGGAACAACCGTACTCTCCCCGAGTACGGTACTGTAGAGTACTGCTCTTATCCTCTTGAATAAGACTTACGATTGGGCCATCCCTGATGGGCTACCCTCGCCTCTCCTGCTCCCGTGACCCAGGCCATGGTTCCCTACCCCTCGACCATATTGCTTCTTCTATCATACTGAGTACAGTCGCGCCTCATGCATGATAAGGGGCACCAAGTGATTTGGGTTTTTGGTCCGTTACAGCGAGGTCCTGGAGGATTTTGGAGGAAATTCCTTATGGCGGGGACCATTTATAGGAATAGAAGGATCGTTCGTGCTAGCGAGGTTTCCATATAAAGAGGTCCATTACAGTGAGGCGCGGCTCTGTACTCGAGCCCAAGTATCTTTCAAGTCTTTCACGGTTCGTACGTATGATGCTCTTATACAAAAACCTCAGCGACAGAGTCAATGGACCAGCCGAACCCTTTTTTCTTTGACCGATCTTGAGTTCGAGTACAACAGCATATTTTTCAACCCAGGGGCTGATTGCGCTCGAGAAAAGAAAAGACGAGAAATTACTTGTACTATGTGTATGAGACTTGTGAGATTAGAGGCCACTTGCGATGATTGGGTTGGTTTTGAGAGTAGTGCGCCACGGCGATGAAATTGCTGAAATAGGCTAGGGCGGCTCGTGGGGTGTTTCTACAATGGGTGGATGGGGTGTTAGAACGTGCAAGTAGTGGAGAGAACCCGATTGCAAAGGCTTTCCTCGGTTCACGCCAGGATACAATCAAGTATTCACCTTTCAAGTCACTGTCTGACAAATATCGAATTTCGGTGAGGAGCAGCCAATATGGGCTACGGACTACCTCTCTCGACGAGAAAAAACCCGGGAGCGTGCTTGACAGAGTCAAAGATGGCAAACCCCCCTCACTGCAACCACCAAGCCCAGAATCCTGGCCCCCCGGCAACGCGGGGGGGTCAATAAAAAAGAACCTGGTCACCCAGCTACTCGAGCACAAGTACTCGTACAAACCACCCGCCAACCTGCACGCCGACGGGTGAAGATGAAACGGAATAAGAAACCAGGAAAACAGTAACACAGAGGGTATATGAAGTAGCTAAGAAATTCAATAAGAGAAGCTAGTGCATAACCGAAGGGGTGGGAGAAACCCCCATGATTACAGAAGAAAGTGACCAAGAAACCCCACGATTTACATCCCACAGGCTTCGTCAATAAAAAAAAAAGGAGTTTCTGCAATGGTACCACCCGGTTCCAAATATCAATCGCGCCAGCCGTCAAACCAGAACTTCTCATAAGCCACCCACGAAGGCCCTCAAGGCCGAATCTAGAACAATTAGCCTCACTTCACCAGCCTCTCAACACGACAGCAAAACTCACTGAGCTTAACCTCCATCTCCTCCCACTCCTCCTTAGGTCCACTTAAAGCCGTAATTGCGCCACCAGCTCCAACCCTCCAAACCTCCTTCCTGATCCCATCCTCTGCAGTGACAACTTCGTCATCATACCTGAACGCGGAACGAATAATCACGCTCCAGTCGCCGGCACCACAAACACTCCAATAGCCCAAGACGCCACTGTAAACCCCTCTCTCCGTCTCTTCAACCTCCTGCAAGATTTCCACGCTGCGTTTCTTTGGTGCACCGGTCATGCTCCCTGGTGGCATGCTACGGGCGAGTACGTCGAATCCGGTCATGCCGTCACGGGGCTCCACAGTTCCGGTGATAACGGAGACGAGTTGGTAAACAGAAGCGTATTCTTCTACGACCATTAGTTTCTCCATAGAAACGTTTGCGGCAAAGCGGTGGAGGTCGTGACGAATGAGGTCTACGATCATCAGATTCTCTGCACGCTCCTTGGGTGCGTTCAGCAGAAGACTGGCCGAGGCGTAGGTTGTTGTAGGGGTCTTTTTCACAGTGCCTTTAATGGGACAGAGTTGGCAAGCTCCTAAGCGAGACCAAGAGAGGAAACGCTCGGGAGAAGAAGCGAGGAGAGTAGTATTTGAGAGGCGGAAGTACGACGCATAAGGAGCTGGGTTGCGAGCACGCAAGTTTTGGTAGAGTGGCCAAGGGTTTGTCGGCTCTAGATGAATTTTAGTTGTGGCAGTTAAGCAGAGCTCGTAAGAGTCACCGGCGGAAAGATAAGATTGACAAATTTTGACTTTTTGCATATATTTTTCAGCGTCCGGTTTGTATACGGTTGGCGATAGTTTCGGAAGAGACCTTGCAACAGATGGGCGATGGCGTTCCAGGTGAGGCTCTGGTGGAGGTGTAGCAGACGGTGTGATCGCTATGTCGGCTTCCTGTTGAAGCTGCATCTTGGTAGACTCTAACCAATTCCCATCCGCAGTGGGAGGGAGGAGAGTTTGGATATAAACATTCCCAGTGTGCCCATCTAGGACTATACTTCTCTCCACAAAAGCCAGGTTGACATCCGGCTTCCTCTTCGCTCCTTCGGCCTCTTTGCGAGGTTTAATAGGAACATCAAGACTGTTAACACCGGTCTCGTAGTTGAAATATCCAACAAACCCACCCCAAAAGGGCGAATCGTCCTTGCCTCCAGTGGCCTTGCGCTGGTCCATGTAATTTGCGAGGAATCTCCAGATGCTTCCTTCATAACCCCGTAGATCAACCTTAGTTTCCGAGGAGTCACGTCCAGTATAGGATAGCGTTAGAAAGGTATCACCGCAAGAGTAATTAATCCGTCGTGTCAAACCGGGGGTCAAAACTCCAATGATGCTGAACCTTCCCGGAGTGGCTGCGGAATCCAATAGGACAAACTCGCCAGCTGTCTCAACCCCCAACATCTCACAAATCCTGCAAGCAGAAATCCCCTTCCCGAAAAAGTACTCGGTCCGAACCTCCATCATCTGGCCGCCGTCAAGCTGCCTGCCCTCAAAGATTGTTTGCAACTCCATAAGACTCTTCTCTCTCGGCTGTCCTTTCCAATCGGCTCTCAAATCGGTTAGAACCCTGCCCTGGCTGGTATTCCAGTCCATGGCCATTTTCCAAAAGTTCCTGACAACATCCCTTCCACCCTCAGTGCAAACCGACTCAGGATGATACTGCACACCCCAGAAAGGCTTAGAAATATGCCTGACTCCCATAACAACCCTACCGTTCTCATCATCCGCCCAAGCGATCTCCTCCACATCCCCACCGACCTTAGTGATCCCATGCAAAGAATGGTACCTAACGACCTTGACTTTCCCAACTCCCTCAAAAATCCCTTCTCCAGTGTGCGCAATCTCGCTAAGTAGACCGTGCTTCACGGTGCCCAATCTGTCCACCCGCCCCCCGTGTGAGAGGACAAGGCTCTGCAACCCTAGGCAAACACCAAATACGGGGAGGATATCCTCTCCAGATAGCTTCCAAATATCATTCGCGACACCAATGTCCGCCTCATTTTCCGGCGAGCCTGGACCGGGCCCTATAACTACGGCACCGAAAGAGGGTAGGTGAGGCTTTAGAAACGAGATATTAGGGAAATCATCGATACGGATAGTGTAAACCGTAGCTCCGGTGGTAGAAGTTAGCAATTGGGCGAGGTTTTGGGTAAAAGAGTCGTAGGCGTCTAACAATAGGATTCTCATGATTAAGTTTGGTGTAGGATTGTTTGCTCGTCCGAAGAGTTCAACCTTGACTCATGGGGTGGAGAGGTTTTGTATCTGGGATGGAGTAGGAGGCCGAGTAAGGAGTTGGTTGGTGATCTGCTGATCAGTTGTAGTTGAGGGTAAGGTCAAGAATATTTAGCGGCTGACGCGTGCAAGAATTTTCTTTTCTTGGTTGAAAAAGCAGTGGTTTTGAAACACTAGGTACAATACGATCGTAACAGCCCTTAACGAAAATACAAACTCGGAATCAGGAAGATATTAAGGGGAGGTATGATATAAGGAGGAAGGGGCAATAAGGTTGGTAGGTATTGCCCTCAATCCTCCTCAGCGAAGGGAACGAAGGTCCCCTTACAGGTCCGGGTGTGTAATTGAGGGTAAGCAATAAGGGAAACAACACAAGGGCATGAGTGTAAAGATATCTGACCCTGAGAACCGGGCGAGGGAACCCTAAGATCATGCCTAGATATGCGATATGGTGGTATAGTAAGGAGGAAGTGTTTATAAGGCAGCAGCGACAGATCGGGCCGGGTAACTCCCAATATCCTCTATGACACCGGATGCTGTGCCCACAGCATATTCGTGCAGTGCTTGTATGGTCGTGTTCAGAAGTCTTGAAGTCGGAGTACCATTAATCAAAAAAGTTCAAAAAAAATGTGGTGGACTGAATTGGAGTAAAGGTGATAGTATAGCTTGGTAGGAAGTAGTAAAAAAATATTGGTACTTTCTTGTGTGGCCTCTGTCTGCATCCAGCTCAATCAAATTTCATACAAGGATTCTATCAATCTATCAACGGTAAAGGTCTCCTACCGTATACCACTGGTTTCTATTTTTTTTTTATCCCTCCCATATCATGACTATCAAATACTTTTAAGTCTGCCAGATAGGGGGAAGATAGGGGTGGTTTTGAGTCCCGCTTAGCTTATCCAATACTGATGTAAACAAACTGTAATAATAAATGGAAGATAATATGATGGTATGTTTTTGAAAAAAAAATTACTGCCCTACAACGAATATACTTGTATATAGCAAATTGCTTAGGCCTTGTTTGGCACAGAGTGTGTTGAAGAAATTGTAGTTACAACACGCGTTTTGTACACATATTATTTCCTTTTTCTTTCTATCATACTTTTTTGCATCATATTCCCCCGCCCTATATTATTTATTTATTTATGCAATATTTTATAATACAATAATTTGTTACTGCCTATAAATAAAACTTATGTAATCAATTTAATATTGCATTTCAAGGTGTCCTGGTATTTGAGAGATATTTTAAAATACATATAGCATTTGAGATATTTATCCTCGTTTATTGTTATAATTACCGTATCTGACAGGTTTTCTAATTTTCCTAATTCTTGTACCGTAAAAGCTCAAACAATCGAACCGTGTGCTATGTCGTTGGAGTTGCCTCCTCTGGTAAGGTCTGGAGTTTTCTGTTTTTTATATGACTCTCAGGCGGGCTGAGCAGCTCAGTTTTTGCTGTGCTTTTCGCCCCTTTTCTCAAGTGGGTAATTCTCGACTACATAGCACACGGTTCTATTATTTGAGTTTTTACGGTATCATACTAGAAAGTATTGTTGACTGTAATAATAATATTATATATAATATAAAAGGACTTTTTAATGCTATAATATAGTAAATAAGGTAAACTTCAATTGTATATTATTAGACATTAATATAAGAATAGATTTTTTGGTAGTTCCCCCTATGCTCCTATCTATCTTAATAACTAACGCCCTCTTGCCTTTTATTCATTATTATAATAATATATATATATATATAAAACAAGTTACACTGAACTAGCATCAGAGCAGGAAGGAACCAGAGAGAGTCTGAAGCCATGTTGAAAATGGAAATGATCTTACTACTAGAGGGGAGAGTATGTTTGATTGAAATTAAACTATAAACCTTTTGGTTGATAATTGCTTCTGTACTTCAAATTTAGGTCTTGTGGTGGTGGCGGTTTATATGTAGATGTTCTGGCAATTCTCTGGTTTCGCTCTGTCAGGGGGGTCAATATTGACTCTTCAGTAGTGTTTTAATTTTCAGCACCATTGACTGAACTTCAGTCAAAATTGAAATGGTAGATACTGACCAGACAGAATGCTCCATACTGCACTGTACAGTCTCCAATATGGGCATGAGGAATACAAGTGGGTGCCGAATAGTAATCAATAACAGCCATTCCTTTAGCTATCCTACTTTGGCGAATTTACTTTTTGCTGACCAAATACCCTTGCCCCCGCCCCGTTGGAAACTGTACGGTACTGCACACAAGCGTGGTTACTACACTACTAGAGTACTCGCAATTCTCTGACATTCGCGAACCCAACTGCTATTGCATACGGGCAAAAAATCAGCGGAGCTCAGGATTTTGGTGTTATGCAATAGCACTTGCGTTCACAAACGTCAGAGAATCACGAGTACTGGGAGCTATACCCGGGGGACGCACTTTGCCATTCGCCAGGTGGATTTACCTGAGGATCCCGGGGGAGGCCCGGTCCACCGAGTGCCGGTAGTTTGGTTCGCAGTCGATCCCCTTTGCGCCCCTTTCCACTTCCTATCTACACCTTTGCCCTGGTTACTCATCAAATATCACACTCTATGCTTGCAAATTGTGAATTCCTCCAGCAGTCATCCAAAACCCTGATATTGTTAAATGAATATTCTCAGTGTGGAACTTGTTCGTTTAATTATTCCCTCTGATGATCCATAGCGTGCCGCCATCCGAATGGATACTTGTACGAGTACCTAGGTGGTGGAGCGATTTAGGGATGGTTGCGGTTTAGAAAGTCCTCCTCACCTTGAGCAATCATGGGTAGTCGAGCATTTCCGCGGAGAGAGAGATGGGCGCTGAAGACTACCCCATGCACAAAGCAAATCCTTGGCGGGCCTTCGCGAGATAAAAGTTATCTCTAGAGGCCATTTTCTCAGAAGCCTTTAACATAGGAGGGGGAAAAGAACAAGAGGTCTCAACGAACAGACCAGTCAAAATCGCCGTTTGCCAAGACACTTTGGTGGACTTGAGTATTGTTCGCTGTCCTCCCAAGTATCATATCGCATCATAATCGCCTTCTCAGCCGTATCTCGTTAGCCCCATTCCTTGCACCCAGAAGTCTGGTTGCCTCGCCGAACCCACGTGTTGGCCCTGAAGACTATGGTCTGGGGTTAATTCTTTATCCAGGGCTAAACCTTTCAGGGCCCTAGTCTAGACTCAATCGCAAGTTTCATTGTGGCCGTTTCTTATTTCAACATTTCAACATAATTATATTATCATATAAACTTTGGGATGCCCTTGCCAGTCAATGCGGTACCGTATTGCCATCAAAAAAACTTAACCCATTCGCAACCGCCGATCCGTCTTTTCTTTTTCTTCTTCCTCATCTCCCTCCCGATATTTACATCATCCTGACATAATAACTGCAATGCTTGGCCTTTTAGCGTGGATTACAAGACTACCAGATGGACGATTACCCAGTTATTTCCCGAATTTTAATTACCCCCCTCGAGTACGAAAACTTCTCCGGGGCAGTGGGACCCACGCCATTGTCACCTGACCTTTGGCTCAAACTGGTCACTCGGTGTCCCCGAAGTTTCTTGTTCCAACCAATACTTTGCCATACAGTACTCTAGTCAAATTTTACAAAAACGATGGTCACCAGATCCGCCCTTAAACTTTTCGGGGCACTGGAAGTCAACCAAAAACCAACACAGCGATAATTTGCGGAAATTTCTAACCGCAACCACCTCCTTTGGAAGATACGGCCCCACAGAAGTGCTTAGAAGACAAGCCTCTCTTTTTCGATTTTTAGTAAGAGCAACATTTATGGAGAGTGTGAGATTTCGAATTTCCCATGTATGGTCCATTTTGAGGTTATTTTAGCCAAGCACACTATTTTGTGTATTATGTAAGCAACCCTAACCGCTCGGGAATGTAGATTTCGGGTTCTCGGTAGATCCCCTTTCCATGGAAAGCTTCCAAGCAGCTGCACTGTACTCAAGTACTCGAGTATGTGCTGGGGGCGCACGGGCAAGAACGCTAGTGCACAGCAGCTATACCCCGCCCAACCCGCCGGAAAGTTTTTTTGGGGGGTCTTGTAGCCTATCTCCATGCTAGGCCTTGCAAGAGCAAACCATCCAACTTGGCAACCTCCAGACCCCAGGCCGATCTCCCTTCACGAGGCCGGAATCGCCCATCCGTTGTCGGAATGATACAGATTCTGGGGGTCTCCTATGACTATTGTTGAGAAATGGCTGCTGAGTATCAGCTTCCTGCTCACCAATGCGGGCGCACGTGGGGGTCGATACGCCGTGTACTATATGACGTGGCCCAAGTAGGATATATATACTCGGGCATATAACGCTCATGTTTCCACTCTTTAGGTGAGTCTCTCTATTGACCCTCCACTGCAAATACCTCTTCAATTTCGAACAAATAACCCTTTATCACCTCCGAGTGATGTACTGTGATACAGGGCTGCCTTCCTCATATAAATCTTCACTCTTCCACCCCCCCCGAGGCAGGCCCTGCAGCACCGTGCTTAAGGCCTACCCCAACACCCTAGAAACCGATCATTAGGCCTACCGGATATTCCGGTAGGCGTAAGAGCGTTTAGACCTAGAATATCATAGCCCCTCAGAGCACCTTAGGGCCCAGGATGGTACCTACACAAATATAGGCCAAATTAAGCCACGGGCGCAATTCTCTCCAAGGTTGAGGTATCTTCTTGAATGGGATACCGTTGTAGAGAGCGGGGTGTCAGTCGCGTCCTCCCGGAGGACCAGCCGGTGTGTGTAGGATTGGGGAGCAGAAGTTAGAGATGCATCTAGCTAACTGAAAGCTCAACCCCCCAAGTCGTTCTTGCCTCGCAGAAACGAAATTCGAAAAGCATAAAATGCCGGTCAAGGTAGATGGAAGAAGGGTTGAGAATAGTGGTCGGGGGAGGAGGCCGATACCTGGTTCCCGAAGGCCCCCATATTAATCTTTAAAAATGAGTGGCTTAGATGGCGCGCAAGCAATTATCAGGGTTACCCTACTCTACATCAAAAGAAAGTGGCTCTGCGTGTTGACTATGTAAAAATCCTCACTGAAAAATGGTTGAGTAACTTGAGTTTTCGTTCCGGGTATGATACCCGCTGGGAAGGATCCTGGGGTGGCCGTGTGTTTCAGTTGGGCAACCCAAGGCTCCAACGCGAACCCATAGTAATTAGAGGTGAGGAGTAATAGGGCGTCTTAACATTGTCCTTTTTTGCGGGGTTTGAAGATCCGTTTTAATTTCCAAAGCCAAACTTTTGATTTGAGCTAGTCATGTTGAGGAATGCCATTCTCCTACTCCACCTAGCAGAACGCTCCGTAATAGTTTATGATGGGAGCGAGCTCATGAACCCTTGCCAATTAAATAGGGGTAAATTGGTTCTTGACATCTTGACCATTTGCCCCAGATAGATACACCACCGAGAAAGAGCGATTGTAGGGGAATGGTCACTCCTAGGAAACAGCGAAATCCCTGTGATGTGCAAAGAAGCAACCGCAGCCTCAATCCTATCGATGAAGAATTGTAGGATTAGCTGTGAGAGTGATAGGATTTAAGAGGGGTTACAGATTACAGATATAGCGGAAGGCTCTCCAGGACAGGTCTACTGGCTAGCATACAATCGGATGGTACTAGAACATTTTAACGACAATTTTCACGACTTGTGATAATTCCGTTCAGGGCGTCGAGTCCAACTTCTGGGTCGGTCTGCCACTAGCGAATGCAATGAGTACACTATATGCCGGGGTAATCTGGGACAAAAGTAGAGTGATCGGTCATGTCCACGGAGTGCGAGGTTCCCGAACTGCCGGAACCAAAGTGCGCTACTTCATCCTGAGTGGCCGACAATGCAAAAGCAAATCCTCCCTTTGGCAAGGTAGCCGGTGGCAACCCAAAAGGGATATGATGGACATATCTCTGATGACATTATCATACCCAATTTGCGTCAGCAGAGAAGCCTCATGGCCCTCTTGCGGGGGCTGTGGCAGTGCCTTTGCTTGTTCGGCTCAGGTGGTGGGGTAGCCTTTTGCTGTGGTGGCAGGGATTGGCTAGGAGTCGGAGTAGCGAGAATTCTTGGATCGAGAATTCTTGGATCGAGAAGGGGCCGGGATAGCACCACCAAACGTACCGTCAATAGGGTCAGTTCCATCTCAGAATGGTAGCGATAGCGCAGACTCCATCAATTACTGTAAAGGGAAGACTTACGCCTGGTATTTCCTTGCTTTTAAGCCACTAGGTTATCGCTGCAGATGAAACTCATTCCCGTACTCCAAGAACTGTTCTTCTACTATGGGCCACTTGAGCCACTAGAATAAATATCTGAAGTGAAAACATGAGCGGTCAAAGTGAGCCTTGAACCGGAGGCCAAGGCACCCTAGACCAGATGGCCTTAATCTAGACGCGCTCGAATTTCCCCTACAGGTATCACGATATTGTCGCACTAGCAATATCCAAGTTCTAGGTTATTTGGAAGCTACAAGGGATACCCCAGTCGTCGTTTCGGAACGTAAGCGGTGCCTTCGACTTTATCATCTCGCTATTATCGGGGGTATTTCACTACTTAATTGCGTTACAAATCACCTTCCGTTCCCACTTGATAGAGGCGGAGGGATCACTTGATGGTGGTGGTGATGCAAAGATTGCTTGGTTGCAACGCTTGCCATGGGCCAGGCCGGCCCGTGGGCTTTATTGGCCTGTGGGCTAGGCCAGGCTGGGCCTTGGCCCACCAAAGTCCATGGGCTTAGTGGTGGCCCATGAGGCCCGTAGGCTTTTATTAGTTTGTGAATTTGTGCCCTAAAGAGAAAAAAAACAATAGAGAATATTACCAATAGCTGAAGAGTAAGGGCTTATGTCATAGTGCTACAATAGTATATCATAGCTGCATAGGGACAATTTGAAGTTATTTTGCTTGCTGGATCACCAGTTTATTTTTCTTTAATCAAAATCAGCAATGAACAATTATCCAAATCCTGCTCCAGTAGAGTCAGGAGACTTTTATTCTTCACAGATACCACCCTCCTCTTCCCCTGCTTGAAGCTCGCAAAGTGTGCCTATCTCATCTGAGGTCTTTCCCTTGGATCCTAGACATCTGGTTTCTGAACTGCAGGAGGAAATCAATTATAGCAATCTTTGTGCGAATGCTAGCTTCTTTCTTGAAGGTAGATTCTCTCCTCTATATAAATTACATATGTATTTTAGTAATAATTAAATACTGAGATTGCAGGTGGCCAATTAGTGAACTTAGATGTTGATGCAGGTATAGATAACTCTTATAGCAGTTGTCCAATTGCTACTAGGCCAAGTGGACATAGCTTTCTACAAGCAAGGTCCAAAGTTCACAAAAGTCATATATATGAAAAAGCGAATGTTGAACCAATTATGGTTGAGGGAAAACCAAGGTGGTAGTGTAAGCGATGTACTGATCGTATAGCTCCAATGACATATGCTACTTCATCTATAAGAAATGCCCTTGATCATCTTCGCCGCTACCATCAAAACGAGCCAGAGGGTCAAGTAGTCCCTGAGCCAACTACTATACAACTCTCTATCCAATCTGCCTTTGGAAATATTGCTCCCAAGATTTGGTTAAATGCTGATATATTTCATAGTATGCTAATACACTGGATGACTACTGCTAGTGTTCCTTTCTCAGTCTGTAATCATCCTGCATTTCATACACTTTTAGCCTATCTCGGTGCTTGCCAGCCTAATCTGAAGGCAATAACAAAGGTGATTCACAAATCAGGACATACCTTTCGCCACTGGTTAAATGAATTCCCTTGTGTAATGTTCAAAGCTGTAAAGCAATCTCCATAAACAGCGCTCTGCAGTATTCATTTTAGCTTTAACCTTTGGAGTGGCCCAAATATGCGTGCCTATATGGCGATAGTAGTCCACTGGGTTGACCCTGAGTTCAAGCTTCATGCAGTGCCTTTGGACTTAAATCGCTTTATTGGTGCTCATACTGGTAAGAATCAAGCAGTATATTTTTGGACAACTGTGCAAAAATATGGAATTGAACATAAGATTGGTAAGATTAACATTGATAATGCCAGAGACAATGATACAGCATTACAAGAAATTGCTCAGATTATGCAGTTGCATAATATTCCTCCAATCCATCCTGTTCAAGACCGTCTTTGCTGTTTTGGCCATATAATCAACCTTGTCGTCAATGGCTTTCTCTGGGGTTAAGATAGAGCCTCTATCATAAAAGAGCGAAATGAGATTTATAATTTGCCTGAAGAAGGGCTTAGACAACTCAGGGAGTGGAGAAAGAGAGGATCAATTGGTAAGTTGCACAACATTATCACGTATATTTGTCGGACACTACAACGACTGGACCAATTTCCTACTGTACTACAAAGTACATATTCAGGTGAGAATCTTGTATTGCCCTTTATAGGGAACTTAACACAGTGGTCTAGCGACTATGGGTCTTTAAAGCATGCCTTATAAATCAAGAGCGCTATTAGTAGGTTTATTGCTACATCGATTGGAGCAAACAGAAAAGGGGAAAGGGTAACCAATAATCAAGCTTTAATCAATGCTGATCTCTCTGATGATAATTGGAGCACTTTAGGTCATAACATGGAAATTTTAGAGACTTTTGCAGAGTGGAGCACAAGGCTGGAGGTTAAGTACAATAATGGATGTATTGCTAACATCTTGCCTGTCATGGATAAGCTAATGGAGATCTTGGAAAGTTGTAACGCCTGCCTGGGTGTATCAGGCACCAAAGGGATGCGTCTCGGTAAGGTATAACGATAACTAACTCAGATCCCAAACTGTCGGGACTTCAAGTGAGTGATAGCTACCAGAGATCTCGATAGGTTGTCAAACAGCTGTCGATTACTATAGCGCCAGCTTCGCTAAGTCCTAGACTTGCTTGCTGTGGTTTCGTGCGAACTGAAAAGAAGTAACTGCACAACCAAGTATATTGAAAACTCTGTCTGTCGAAGTCTGCCCTGTCTAAGCTCCAGAGGGGCAGTCTTTAAATACATGATCTCGCTTTTCCAAAGCTTTCCATCTTCTTCCATTTGATTTCCAATCAACGGACATAACCAATATCCGCTTGTAAAGTCCTCCAATCAAACACATGCCTCATGCACCTAAACGGTACTATAAACAAAATATATATCATCCCAATACATGAAACAAAACATAAAACATATCGGCTATCAGCCTGATACATGAAACCAAACATAAAACAAACTAAGCATCAAACGATACTTGAAACAAATAACAAAACAAACTATGTATCAAACGATACTTGTAACCAATAACAAAACAAACTTACTCCTTACTAGCCCTGCTAGTTTCCGTTAGCCTTGTCAGCCTTAGCAATAGTAACCAATACTGGTTACAAAAGTGCTAAAAATACACCAGGATACCATTCGCGTCATATATCATCCATGATATCCAATGCACTTAGAATTCTAAACACCTATTTTAAAAAAACAGAGGTATGTCCTGCTTATGTTGTTGTGGTTCTATTGAATCGTGGTATGCAGATAGAGTATTTTGAGTTGCAATAAGATAAACATCCTGATGCTATTAACCTAGCAAAAAACATCTTGAATAATATGTGGGTAGATACATATAGGGGCAAATATCCTGCTGGTACAGTATTAATCCAAGAGGATGCCACATCTCAAGCAGAAGGGCTTGGAAATCCTCACTCTAGCACTCAACCAAAATAATAATTTCAAACAAGTTTTCAGTGTAAGCGTCAGCTGCTAATTGAGTCTAAAGGAATTAATAAGTTAGCTCAATATATACAAGAACCAATTTCCCAAGAGATTGAAATGGACCTTATGGAGTATTGATCTAAGATGTTTGATATCCCAGGGATGAGGGATCTTGCCCTAATGAGACTGGAAATTCTAAGTATTCCAGCAAAGTCCACAGAGCCAGAGAGAATCATTAGTGGGGTTAGAATTACATTAACTGATAGGCGCTGTAGCATGGGAGATGAGGCATTGGCCAAGCTGGAATGTGCTAAGTCCTGGATTAAAGACA
>QFET01006175.1:0-11649 GCA_003316355.1 Tuber calosporum | reverse complement strand
AGTCTTTGACGATCGGTCCAATACCAATTCGTGCTGGACTGCCTCTCCTTATCGACATGGTCCGATAGGCTTGCTTGCCTATGATAGGCATTCATTTGGGGTTCAGTACTATTCTCTGCGGAATAGCCCGAATACCACTCCCTCCTAGGCTTCGGAACGTTGTTTTGGTCTCTTGACTTCAACGGGAGGTAACTCTGCGAGTTCTTAACGAAATCGCTTGGTTCTTTTTCCCAGGTGTAGCCAGAGATGCCCTCTTATATACCCTGCGGACAGGATCCGGTCGGACGGACGGCAACGACGTATACGGTGTTACGAGAGGTGCTCCAATATTTCTTCTTTTCTATGATTGTGAGCAACTGCCCAAGGCGCCAGTGCTGTCGTCCGTGGCCAACGTCGGGGCCGGAGGGGGGTATTAGTCTGTGGAGTTTCAAGCCCAGAGCTCACAAACTGCTCCTCTGGGCCCTTGTGGGAGTTATGTGCCTAACAGGCAGGTAGCTATCTAGAGACATCTGCAGGTGGTCGTTGATTAATAGGAGGTGGAAGACTAACAAAAAGAGTTGATATGGAGCAAAGGTTGTACGAGAACTTTCGCTAACGTCGAGCTGAAGGAAAGGTTATTCGCCAGAACTGGTTTTGTCTGAATGCGAAACGTATATATACCGAAACCTATTCAACTACAATGTTTAGCCAATTTCGCTTTTCAAATGGATGGTTTCAGGGGTTTTTATCTTGGCATAAGTTTACTCTTAGTGCAATTACACACAAGACCAATCAGTTACCTTCAGATTATGTTGAAGTGTTGGTAAACTGGATGAAGTTTAAGCGGAGAAACTCACAATTGCGACCTAAAACTCACTCTGACCATCCGGACACCCCCTGGGAGGTTGACTGTTACAGATTGAGCAACATCTGTAACATGGACCTAACTTCCCTACCCTTCGAATATCTTAGTGGTAGAATCTATAACTAGCAGGGCAAGAAGACAATTTGGGTGCTGGGAAGTTAGCAGTCTGGTTGGGAAAAGCGGCAAGCAATAATTCAAAGTACCATTTTCGCTGATGCTATACCTCCTGTCAAAAGCTTAGTTTTTTTCCGTAGTATGGGGGTAGGACCTACCACTCTTAGCGAAAAGGCACGATATGACCCCCAAGTTGTAGTAAAGTACAACTCTAAAGCTTATTCCAATTCATCAAATATTGTTGAATAGCTTGACTAGCAGGTCATACCTGTGCTTGGAGTTCGGCCAACGCTAATGGCCTTAGATATGTTTAGTGGTTACAAAACTGAGGAAGTATTGAACAACATGCAAGCCAATGATATCACTTTAAGTGTGATACGAGGGGCCTGTACAAGTATGTTTCAGCTCCTTGACATCTCTACCAACCAACGCTAATAAGATATTTTGAAGGTTAGTATCAACAAAGTTATGTCAAAAAAATAAAAAAAACTAAAGGAAGGGGATACTTATCGATCAATAGACTAACTCTCCTTGACTTCTAGGAAGTTCTTGAAGAGAAGGTGGACAACATAGAGATTGAGGAAGAGTAGGTGTTAGCAGAAGCGGGTCAGCTATGGGGAAGTATGGTGGGGAGGAAAAGGGTTGTTTGTACCTGGGCCGTTGGGGAGGTATGGGAGAGGTTTCAATGAACCAAGCCCGCATTGTTGAATAGGCATTCACTGAGGTTGGCCTATCTCTTCCTATTAATGCATGCCAGGAATCTGAAATCTCAATCAAGGGTCTCGAGACTTCCTTGTTTGTAGAGTGAATTAATGACTGGGGAGATAGGGTGATAGGAAGTTGGATGTTTGCAGAAGATGAAGATGGGGAGGAGGAAGAAGATCATTCTTCTACGTTGGAGGTTGCACAGGATGAGCTTGATGGCGAATATATCACTGGTAATACAGATTGAAAAAAAAAGCAACTTTTTTTAGATTTTCTATGTCTCATATTTCATAATTTGTACTGACACGACTATCCTAGCCTCTTGGAATAACTCACATAAAATGACTACAAAGCACATGTTTCTTCAATTTGAGTTTTTACAGTATGGGTTATAGAGATTACAAAGCAGCCTGCTAGTTAGAAGTTTCACATTAA
The DNA here is from genome assembly GCA_003316355.1 of Tuber calosporum. Classification (NCBI taxonomy): domain Eukaryota; kingdom Fungi; phylum Ascomycota; class Pezizomycetes; order Pezizales; family Tuberaceae; genus Tuber; species Tuber calosporum. The sequence goes on along the minus strand of QFET01006175.1, from coordinate 9,551 downwards.
GCATATGCCTAATGAAATTGAATTGGGTAAAGTTCTGGAAGAAATGCTAGCTCCAGGATTACTGGCAGTATACCCTCAACCTTGCCTCACTCTTGCCACCAGCCTTGAACAATGTGTTAATCATTACACCAATTCACTCCTGCAACTACCTTGGTGTTAATTACAGCCCTCTATACTGTAAAAGGAGAAAAGGTACTGTTGGTGAGCTGCTTAACCCCTTAGGTTGTATTGGACAACACTCACACAATGATGCTAAATGCCTTATTGCAGCCATTGAATATATGGCCTCCATTCCTCTTACTATTGTACCTATTACTTCTACTATCCACTAGGCTATTGCAAAGTTTCATGTTAACAATTGTAAAAAGTTGGGATATTCAACTAAGGATATTCAGATTGAGAATGAGTTCTTTGTGTATGCAATCAAAGCAGATATATTTCTAGCATTAGGTAAATGAGAGGATAAGGGAGTATGGTTTAAATGTCAAACTTTACTTCTGAAGGCTCACTTACCAATTGTAAATAGATCTATTTTCCCTTATAGATATATTCTACCTAGCTAATCCACATCTTTGTAGTTTGTCTATCATGTTCAAATACTATCTCCTGTATGTCCTGTTGTTAGGCACAAAAGATCTTCCAAGAGGACTTTAAGAAGTATGAACCTCAAGTCTGAAGCTCCACAGCTCAATCATTCCCCTCCCACTGCGGTGTTCACCCTGCGAGTTAACACAGGCACCTTGTGCAGTTGATCTCAACCTCAGAAAACCATTTTATTGGAGCACCTCTTGTAACACGGTAAGTGTTGTCACCGTCTATCCGACCAGATAGTGTCCCTAGGATATATAAGGGGGCCTCTCTGGCTACCCAACCCAGGTGGACAGAGCAATTCCGTTAGGAACTAGTGGAGTTACAGCTAGTTGAATATAAGGGAGGCCACGTAGTCCCCCAGGGGACTTGAATGACAAAGGAAGTAGGCTTCTTGGGGAACCATTTAGAGTAAGCTGATGCCCCAAAATGATGCCATCATGGTCGAAGGACCTATCAGAATATGTTGATAAGGAGAGGCAGTGCAGATTTGAAGCTATTGAACAGATTGTCGACACAAGTCATCCTGAACGTCATGTGCACAGCTGGATAAGCAGGCACAAAGCAGACATGGTCGACAACCAAGCCGGGCCCTAAGTGTTCTAAGAAACTAGTGGCAAGTACCAAATAGGACGGCCTATTTTAAAGCAACAGAAGATGGTCTGATATTTACTATCAAGTGAGGTAACACATCCTCAGAGAAAGAGAAGATCTGACAGTACTATGAGCTGTGTGGGGAACACAGTTTTCCAGGTCAAATTATGTTCGCACTTGGATTGGGATGGAGAATATTTGGGAGGAATACTTAATTAGTAGGAGAGATAGATGTAGTCTGTGAATACTCAGAAGCGGGATATAAATATTGAAGTACTTCCCGAGCTTTATCCATCATCAAGCAATGGAGAAGAGATCTTATTAATATCATAAGTTTACCTCAAAAATCTTTATCACCTTACCTACAAGCCTTCATAGATATCTCCATTTACGAAGAAAAGATTATAAGCCTAGTCAGATTTACTTACCCTTAGAATCTAGTACCCTTAACAAGCAGTACGTTATTGGAAGAGCAAAACTAGTGACAGTCTTACAGATCACTAGAACATGCAGAATTTCTTTAAAACTAAGGTATAAAATCTACAACAGATATACTGGGTTCAACATCTGGCAAATTACAATTTAAAGATTGTCTATCAGCTAGAAAAATGAGGCACAAAGCTGGAGGCACTCAGCCTACCGCCGGAGTAGAGTCCTGCGGAGGAAGCTGCATATAGTGAAAAGTCAATACTCAAGCCTTCTCACTTCCAAATAATGCTAGTATATTTGAAGCAACTACAAAGTAAGGAAAGGTTAATTGGCATGAAGACTACAGGTTCCTTGCACATTAAATTGCTATCCTCAGAGGCAGGAATGCCCGGAAAAGGATCCTGACTTGCAGCAGGACATGACATATATGAACTAGGAGATTTCATAATCCTAGCCAAAGGACAACTCATGGTCGAAATAGGAATTGCAGTAGGATTGCCACTGGGAATATGCGTGCACTTAACACTGTGAAGTGGAATGGCAGCTAAGTATGGGATCAGCATTGGCGGAGGTGCAATTGATGCTGATTATACTGGAGAAGTCAAGGTTATCATAATGAACTATAGAAACTGAGATTGCGAGGTAGGAAAAGGGAACTGAATGACACAAATGATCCTTGAGAATATAAACACATCTGAGGCAAGGGAAGTTGACAAACTTGAAAATGCACAGAGAGGACAAAGTGGATTGGGAAGCAAAGATGTTTCACCAATACAATCCCCTGCCACACAGACCAAGGTAGTAGTGGCCTACCTACAAGCCAACCAACCTGAAAATGAGTTTCTCGATGAAATAGACCATCAAGTAAGACGTCACACAGGGATAGTCCAGTTGTCTAATTCAAAAATGTCCAAGGTTGATATTAGGAAATATGTATAGGTATTATTAAGGACCATCGAAGAAGTAGGCCAGAATGATCCAGACTGGTAAGAGCGCAAGCAGGAATTAGAAGCATTGAGAAACACAGGCAAACCATTATCAAGTCAGAGGGATGTGACGGAAGGGTTAATCTACTTCAAGAATCGCCTATGCATTCTGGCAAACAAGTTACTGCAAACAACGATAGCCAAAAGCTGCTATCATTCTGGGGTAGTAGGTCACTTTGGGCCCGAAAAGACATTGAACATAGTTACCAGACACTTTTACTAAAAGAGACTCGCGGCTTGGATCAATGACTACCTACGGTTGTGTGATCAGTGTCAACATAATAAGTCACCACGACATGCACAGTTCAGTCGGCTACAGCCCTTGGAAGTTTCATTCATTGCCTGGTCCTTCATATCCACACATTTTATAACCCAACTACCAGAATTGCAAGGAAGAAACCAGATTATGATAGTTGTATATCAGTTTACAATGATGGCACACTTTATCGGGCTGGATAGCAATACACTGCAAAGGATGTGGCGAATTTCTCCTTAAGGGAGGTCAGGAAGTTACATGGACCCCTCACCGAAATCATATCTGATATCTATGCAAAATTCTCTTAAGAATTCTTGGAATCCATATGTAAAAGCAATGGGATAAAATGTAATATGTCAACTGCGTACCACCCGCAAACTGATGGACAAACGGAAAGGACCAACCAAGTACTGGAAGGATACCTTAGAAACCTTGTCAATTATGACCAAACGAACTAGTACCAGTTGTTACCATGAGCCGAGCATGCTTACAACAACTCAGTAACCAATGCTCATGAAATATTACCATTCTACACAATCTATAGATTTCATCCATAAAGAGAATGAATGAAGGAACGTGAAGTCCAAAATCTAGGTCCTCAGTTATACGTGCACTGGATGCAAAAAATACTGTTAAAGATATGGGATATGGTACTAGACTTTCGAGTCTAAAGATGTGATGGTATATAGCACTGGTAGGTGACTATATTGATAACAACTATTAGACACAAACAACTCCCAAGAGGACTACATAACACCCAGGATGGGAAAGAGCATGCGCCTAAAGCTTCACTGATAATCATACCCCTCTGGCCCCAGTGTTCGCCCTGGGAGTCGACACAGGAACGTGGTGCAGTTGCTCGTTTACACAGAAAAACGAGTAATACGAGCACATCTTGAAACCCTATGTATGTTGTCGCCCTCCCTCTGACTGCAGGCTGCTTGCAGGGTATATAAGAGGACGTCTCTGGCTACCTCTGAGAAGTGGAACGAAGCGATTCTGTATAGAACATGCTGAGTTACACCCAGTTGAAGTTAAGAGAGGCTGAGTAGTCCTAAATGGTTATGAAAGTACTATCGAAGTAGGGTACACTAACACACATTGAGATTATGCTGATGCCCCATATGATGCCTACTAGGTCAATACCCTATCGGAACAAGTTGATAAGGAGAGGCAGTCAAGATGAGAGGGTATTCGATAATCGCGTACACTAGTCATCCTAAAAGCTAGCTGCAGAGCTGGATATATCAGCATGAAGTAAACTCGGCCAACAACTAAGTTGGGTCCTTGGAGTTCTAAGAAGTTATTGGTACATTCCAAACAGGTAGACTATAGCTTAAACATTGGAAAGACAGAACACCTTAGACTAAGTGGGGTTCAAGCCCTCAGAGAAGTCAGAGCTTTGATCATGCCATAAGCTGTGCAGGAAAGAGAAAGTTTCTCAGTTAAAGCGGGTTCACTCTCGGGTCAAAAGATGAAATTTGGAAAGAAAATACTTTTTATATGTAAACCAGTTGTAGTCCGTGAGCACTCAGACACGGGATATAAATATCGAAGTGCCTCCCTAGCTTTAGCTATCATCAATAGCAACGAAGTAGAGATCTTATCAATATTATAAGTTTTACTCAAAATGTTTACCTACAAGCCTTCCTAGACAATCTCTGTTTACGAAGAAAGATTAGAAATCTAGTCAGATTCGCTTGCCCTTAGAATCAACTTCCCTTGACAACAACCCTCATTGGTAAGAAGTAGGCTCAAATCCAGACTACTCAGTATTGGTGAAAGATGATAGGGTAATTGATCCAAGTGGTTCTAGTAAGTATCCTATATTCTTAATAGTCCAACTGCATTTGCATATGAGTATATATACGCCAGAAATACAACTATCCAGACTAATAACCTGGTATTCTGTATGATGTTCACAAATTGGTAGCATCAAACCTGAACCTAGTTCATTTGGCAAAGAGATCAAGGACTATTTACTGATGGAGTATTTGACACCCGCAGAGTAATTGATAAACTGGGGGATTATTTGCTGTAGCAGGATCAGACATTTTCAGGGTCAAACTGTGTTCCCACTACTTAGACCATAGCCGAAGTCTTTAAGAATATTTCTTATATATGCCAACTTAAGTAATGGGAAAAGTGTATATATGGTTAGTAGTCCCCTGTAGTTAGGGAACCGCAGACTGGCTATGGGCCTGCTGCTACCGATCCTCACTTACGGAGCTGACCTCCTCATCCCCTATGCTACGATGATGGGGAAGATGGAGGTATTCTGGAGCAAAGTCCAACGATGGGTCACCAACTGCTTCTCATCGACTCCTGTATCCATCCTTCCATGTGAGGCTTGCTTCCCCCCTCTAAACTCGCTCCTCCCCCATCGCCGCAGGATGGCTGCACTACGGCTAGCCTGCTCCCCTCCCGAGATCAACCCAGCCGCAGCCCGGCTGCCTCCATCATTTCCATCCTTCTCCAACTTTAGAGCAGGGGACTGCTCCCGCCACCTCCTTCGTGGCCTTAAGGCCAATTACATCCCCCTCCGTTGGAACCAAGCAAGGCCCAATCCCGCAGTCCGCTCTCACCTCCCAATTGATGGGATGTGCTACCTCTTGGTCAAGATTGCACCGGACGGCTTCAAACTCCCACAGATAAACTCCCACCTCCTACCGGGCACTATCTTTGCCCCCCCTCCCCCGATCCCAGGTGCTGTCTCCTACAAATTGATGAAGGAGGAGTGCAGAAAGGACCTCCACACTGACTGGACACTCCTGTCCCCACCCCCTCCTTACTACCAGTTCAAGCCGTCCCTACGCCCACATGAATTCATGGGCCGCGACCTCTTTACAGCTGGGCGAATTCACCAAATGGGTGCCGGAAAGAGCTATCTCGCCGCACAACCCTCATGGTACGATGCCGATCGCTCTCCCACCTGTCCTTCCTGCGAATCAGAGGATGAAACCTTTGAGCATGCAATTCTCCACTGCCCATCCAAGTCCCGAGAATGCCAGCTTTACCTTCCGAAGCTGTCTTCGATGGACCATGGCTTCCCACTTTGGGCCAATCTGGACATGATCCTTGGTCTTGGCTCATACATCCACGTTACTCGCACGAACTTCCCACCCACCATGCTAGCGGTTGTTTCCATCGCCGCCTCCTCCACCTCCTCCTCCGACTATGACTCAGACTGAGTAGTTTGTCTTTCCTGCTTTATCTTTCCTTTCAGTTATGATATCTTTTGATATCATTTTATTCTATACTTTTTGAATTAGTCGCCATTGTTGGGCGCGGTGACGGTATGGTCATCACTAGGGGAGAACTAGTGCGGTTATTTCTTTTGTTTTGCACGTTTGGAAATGACATTTCGTTTATGCCATAGCTAGCGCTCCATGCTGGTTCCTGTACGTTAACAGCGAATATATGAGATAATCAAAAATCAATCAAAAACCCTGTAGTTATGGAACATCCTCTGTCTTCTCTACACACCCAGCGATTGAAATCTCAACACCACAAGAAATCATCACCAACTCCTCTATGCAGGTTCCTAACCCTTCTAGCCACGCCATGGCTTGGGGACTTGCCTACCACTTTGAGTGCCTCCTCTCCATCTTTCCATACTTGTTCATGGATACCTCTCATCTCCCCGCTGTTATTTCGCCTTGCTTGGATTTTTGCTCTGCCTTGCTTAACATTTGCATAGTCGGCAACACCCTACCATCATGCAGCTGTGACACATACTTGTAATAGGAGGAAAGCCCCTACAGGTATACAGTCGTTTTGCAGTCCAAGGGTCAATTCCTCCACTGTCTGCTCTTTTAGAACTACTTAGAACGGTACGCATACAGTTCTGTCTCTGATAATTGGGTCTACCCCTCCTCCTCCTCTCCTCATATCTCCTCTCTTCACGGAAGATTGGCTAGCACTATACAGCTCTTCTATTTCAAAGCTGGCACCTTACTGCCTTACCATGGCTGGCACCCTACTGCTCTGCTCATCCCAAGCTGGAACCTTACTACCTCCACTCATCTAGACTCTTGCCAACGGTCAAATCAACCTTTGGTTACGCCTGGTCCTAGTATTGCACTGGCTCATAGACTTGTATTAATACCATCGGTTACCATGAAATCATAGGTCCATCATCAACCTGCCGGCGATTTTATGGGTATAAAGTAGTGGCTAATTTTCTCCTTATCTGTAGTAGTTTTCGTCAAGGGTTTTCCTTATACTTTCCTGCTTTCCTGCTTCTTACTTTGAACCAGTTGTCTCCTTAGCCAGCTGCGAGTTTGTTTGATTGTGGGTGAGATGTGCGGTTAGGCCTATACTGGAGGGTCCTGGGAGTACGAGTTTTGATCCCTGGAGAGGGGAAGGTTGTATGTTTAGAATTAAGATTTTGTTTTTGCCATAGCTAGCGCTCCATGCACATTCTTGTACCTTAATAATGAATATATGAAATAATCAAATCAAAAATCAAACCCCATAGCAAAAGGATCATCAAGCAACCGACAAGAAACCTTAACAATATATTCAATTATTAAGTTATAAAAGATTTCTTTCTGCTATCAAGAAGCTTTACCTCTTTTATACTCTATTGTAACTGAACTTGCCTGACAGTTCTCCAACCCTCTCTATACGAGCACGGTCTAGGCAGTTCCAGAGTACACAATTGGCTACCCACTAACAAATACACTGATCTGTCAAAGAGTCATTAACACAAACACGGGAGAATATGAGCAAATATTATAACCTTTAGGCTCTGCAACAACCTGACACATGGGTTGGGGACCAGGTTATGTTAAAACCAAAAAATATACCCTCTAAGCGACCTTCCTATAAGCTTAGTACAAACCTATACAGTCTAATTAAGGTGTTGGAAAATAGGACTAGAATGCACCCCCAAAGTTTTAATATCGCCCTGATAGGAGATTCATCCGATATTTCATGTATTCTTATTGGAACCCTATCAGATATCCAACCAACCAGGAAGAGAGCAACCTCTACACGAGCTGGAAGAGAATGGTTCTGATCTTGAATAGAAATTCGAAAGAATCAAGAAGAATGAAATAATCTCTTACACTTGGCGAGTTTATGGTAGGAACAGACAGATGCTGGAACCAAGATATTTTGTGAAGTGGAAGGATGCTCAGAAGATGAGAATACCTGGAAACGATTTAAGCATTTGGGGCATGCAGCGGAATTGGTGCAAGAGTTTCATAGGGACCAACCAGGAATGCCTAAGTAGGCAGAAATTGAGTAAATATAGAAAAAGGTTTTCCTAGCATGACCAAGCAAAGATATTAGCTTTTTTACCCTATCCCATTTAATTCTCTATAAAAACTTTGTATAAGGGATTTTTTCTGTCTTTTTGAATACAAAAGAGGAGGATGAAGACCCAAGAGGTTGCGAGATAAAACCTATGGGGAAGGAGCTCCTGTTCGGCAAACAATATCACAAAAGAGGACTCTCAGAATTATGAAGCTCAAGGCCAAACCTCCACAGCTCAATCATAACCCTCCTGGTCTGGTATTTGCCCTGCAAGTCAAACAAGTACCTTGTACAGTTGATCACAGCCTCATACCGCCGAGTTATGGGACCAACTCTTGTAACATCCTATAAGTCATCGCCGTTCGTCTGACTCGATGTTGTCTGCAAGGTAAATAGGAGGGCCTATCTTGCTACCCAACACAGGTGGAACGAACCGAATGCGTTAAGAACCTGTATAGTTATAGCTGGTTGAAAACAAGGGAGCCTAGGTAGTCCACCAGGGTACCAGAGCAACAAAGATCGTAGGCTACTAGAGTCACCATCGAGAATAAGCTGATTGCCTAAAATGATTCTATCATGGTCGTAGGACCTATTGGAATATGTTGATAAAGAGCGACTGTGCAGATATGAAGGTATTGGACTGATCATGGACACAAATTATCCTGAAAGTGATTTGAAGAGCTGGATATGCTGGCACAAAGCAGATATGGTCAACAGCCAAGCTGGCCCCTAGGTGTTATAATATAATATTGGCAAGTTCCAAATTGGATGGAGTAGTTTGAAAACAGCAGGAAGAAGGTATGACGTCTTCAACTATGTGGGGTAATATACCCTCAGAGACAGAGGAGCGCCGACAGTACTACAGAGTTTTCAAGGTGAAACGAAGTTCGCACTTGGATTGGGGTGGAGAAAATTGGAAGGAATGCTTAATTAGTATAGTTCATACAGTTCAAAATGTGCACCAGACTTTTACGTAATTTTAAATCATTATCCCTCTTCAATACTGCTAGACATCGACTTCCTAAAACCACTACATGATAGAGCTTGTGAAGAGGAATAAGGTAGTGGTTTTTTCATAAAAATTGAAGCTACTATGAAGGTAGTATAATCATTTAAAATTATGGGTTTTTAGTGGAAAAAGAAAAATGTGATACATACAGCCATATTCTAAGTCCCAAGTTAGGACTAATTTTTGTATTAGTCATCCAGAATTGATACTAAGATATGTGTTTTATACAGGAAATTGAGTGCGTAAGAAGTATGATGTATTATATTATATCTTATGGGTGCTGTTCTGCGAAAAGAGGAAAACTTAGGGGCTGTTTGGCAGACCGTGATTTGAAATAACAGAAATTTGAAATCACATTTTGGAGATTAGATTTAGATTAGATTAGAAACTGTCCAATGAGTAGACTTATAAAAAGATTATGCAAGTA
>QFET01006174.1:0-10795 GCA_003316355.1 Tuber calosporum | reverse complement strand
TGACTCTAAAGTAGTCATTTGTGCGAAATCCTCGTAAGCCTCGCAAGGCTTACTCTGCTTTTCTGTCCTTCCTGCCTAGCGCTCTTCTAGGCAATCGTGACATTTCAATAGCTGAGGGTGTAAAGGAGACGGAGGATGTCGTTTAATTATGGGAACAGCAAACCATTTATGCACTTTTCCCAGTAATTATGTTAGCCATATATCCGAAGTATCCTTTAGATACCTTGGCCACAGTCTTGGAAAGTAGAAACACCCTATGACCTTAAGAATATATGCCCTTCTTAGTCAAATGATCCCCCAAACTACCTATTCTTCTGAGGTTATCTAAGCCTCCACAAGTAGATAGCCCTTGATTCATTTGCTAAATGAACTAAGTTCAAGTCAATGTAGCCTATTTGCAAACATCTTACAGAATACCTATAGATCAGCCTGGATGGCTGTCTTTCTTGTATATATGCACTCAGGTGCATATGCATTCAGATTGTCAAGACTCTTACTACTGTTGAAATTTCCTATGTTACGTTTCATTTACATTTAATGATAGATATTGTATTTTCACTTACTTTGTTGTGTTTCGGTTAAACCTGTACACTGCGGACATTACTACAGCTAGAGTTATATTTACGGTATTTTCATTCATGTTATATTGAATACGAACGGGAGATATATGCGTTGTTTTCTTATTAGGTAACGGGATAATCGGGAAGTTTCTTTATCTTTTATGCACGTTTATTACATACTGGATTTATAATTCTTTCCTAATATTTCCCGCACACCATCTTAGATTTACGCATATTATTTGGGATTTCCTTGGCAGGATTTCAGGGTCAAACACGTTCACACTTATGTTTCTCTACCGAGAAACATATTCTTACTTATGTTTTTCTCGCTTATATTTCTTTTACTATGAGTTGGCACACTCCTGTATAAATAGGGGCTACCGCCCGTACACTTTGCTTAGAAGAATCAAGCAACTGAACCTCTACCAATCAGACTTCATACCAAACCACTCCTCACCGAACGTGCCCGCGATATCCTCTTAATATCGCGTAGTTTATTCCACATAGCTATAGAGATCGCGCCTCTTAAGTCACAATTACGAACAGGTTATGAGCCCGGGGCCTTTCTAAATCTATACGATAAACGCTTACACGTTCTACCTCGAACAGCGACACGAAAATTCTCTGCCAAAAAAAAAAAAAAAAAAATCTATTGTCAAAAAATTCCTTCCGACAAAAGGTCTCGGCAAAAACCTCGGCAAAAGTCTTGGCCGATCACGGAACTAAAAGTCTCGGCGAAAGAAAATTCAGCAGAAACGCTTTCTGCACACACTCTTATAAGGGTGTCCAACGCGCTTTTTCTCCGTCTCTCCTTCTTTCCTACCCAGACTCTGGTCTCCACACACTGAACCACCTCTTTCTTTGTTGATTCCTGGCGGCCTCTATATAGCTGATTCTCTTGGGATAACACCTCCTTGCTTTGAGCAAGAATAGGGGGCTTGCTTTGAGCGAGCGGACCTTGAGATCAGGACATAATAGTATTCAGGCCACCGGTATTAGCAGAGTAAGTAGGTGGTCCCGGGGGTGTGTGGCATTTTCCAAAATTCGGATATTTTTGACATAGAAATAATTCCTCATAGCTGAGGTTCCCGCACAAGATGTTCCTATACCAGCATCACCTGAACCCTCCAACGCACCCTCCGTCCAACCTCCTGCACTACCTGTCAATCCCATTGACAGATATACCCACAATCCCAGAAGTGGCTTCGCTCCCTCCTACAAACTCAACTCGATCCCAAAGTTGACCGGACCAGAGAACTACTGCGTGTGGCGAGACATCTCTGAGTATGTTCTTGGCCTTTTCAATTGTTGGGATATAGTCACTGGAGAAGAGGTAATCCCGGAGGAAAACAGGGATGATGATGGGGCACTCCTAAACGCGGACCCAAGCGAAGAATTTCGTGGTCGTTACCAATATGCTTCGGCATACTTTCTTGAAACAATAGACTCCCAATGGCTAATCTTCTTAGCCAAACACAAAACATCCTCCGCTATCTGGACCGCGTTCCAAGATAAGTTCGATAGAGAAAATACTTTTTCCTTCTTTGACCAGCTAAACACTGTTTGCGATGATAAGTACGATGGGGCAGGACCTATTGCCGACCACATCAACAAGTACGATACCTTATAGAATCGATTACAGCATCGCTGCTCTACCGCTACCGCCAACGATCGGTACGCCCTACCTTTCGCTTTCAAATCTGTCTTTGAGCCACCAGAAGCGAAAGCCGCCGTCCTCCTCCGTTCCCTCCCCGATTCGATGAGTAACATCGTCGATAACCTCTAATCCAAGGAGGACCTTACCTACAACCACGTTTATAACCGGTTGTTAGACCTTAAAACCTCAGTTAGTTCTGACGGTGACAAAGCGTATAAAACCGCTGATGTCAAAGGTAAAGGAAAGGAACCTCAACGGAGGACCGCTACACCATCTGCCGCTGCCAAAGAATGTACCTATTGCAAAAAGCATTACCCCACGGCTCGTTGCGAAGGACACCTCTGGAGCGAATGTCACAAACTTAAGGCTGACAACCTTAAAAAGAAGGAAAGAAAAGTGGGTAATACCGCTAAGATCGGAAAGGAAGAGATATCTGAACCGGTCAGTACCTCTACCTCCCTACACTCCGCACAAAGAATCCCTCACCCACACAATTGGGTAATCGATACAGGCGCAAGCTCACACATGACGAGTAACTTAGACCTTCTTATAAACTTCGAACCTGAGGATGGAACCGTTAAGTTAGGCAATGATTCAGTCATAGAATCATGCGGCCTTGGATCAGTTAGGATAAAGGCCTAAACATCTAATGGTCTTATCAAACCTGTTATTCTTCAACGTGTTCTTTGGGTTCCTAAGTTGGGTCAAAGCAATTTACTTTCATGGCGCGCTATTGTTTCTTTTGGGAAAGGTTTTTCTTTACGGAGTTCTGGGAAGGATATGTATATTTTTAGGGAAGATAATGAAGAAGTTTTATGGGGCAAATTGAAAGGACAAGATTACGTTGTGCAAGAGCAGAAAGAGAAGGCAAATAAGATGACCTACCAACAGTGGCATGAGTCCCTCGGTCATCCCTTTCCTCCGTACCTCAAAAGCAGCAACTACTCCGATAACCGTATTATACCCCAAATTCCTGCAGACTGGCGCTGTGAAACCTGCATTACCTCAAAGTCAACCAAACGCAAACCTGAGTCAAAAGAAGAACGTTGTGATAAACCCTTTGAACTAATCCATTCAGACCTGAGTGGAAGGTTCTCCACCCAATCCTTCGGCAAATCCTGGTACTACATCACCTTCATTGATGACCGCACCCGCTATGCTTGGATTTATCCCCTTAAAGCAAAATCCGACACAGTTACGGTGTTCAACAAGTTCATCAATGAAAGACAGACCCTGGACAACGCTACTATAAAAAGATTCAGAACAGATGGAGGAGGTGAGTACGTGAACACTAATATGTTAACACTCTTTGAGAAGCATGGGATTGTTCATGATAAAACCCCTCCCTGTTCTCATGAATCTAATGGCGTTGCCGAACCATTTAACCGAACAATAATCACATCAACTCGTTGTATGCTGAAAGGCTTGCCAGCGCAACTTTGGGCCGAAGCAGTCACCACTGCAGTCTATCTCCGGAACTGACTCCCTAACCGATCCATAGGTAATTCAACGCCCTATGAATCTCTCTACAACAAAAAGCCGTTGATCAACCACTTGCGCCCATACGGGACCGAATGCTTTGTCCATATACCTGTGGAGACTCGAAAACCTGGAACAAAGTTACAGCCCTGGGCCATCAAACCCTATCTTGTCGGATACACTAACTCTGACAAAATATACCGGATATATCTACCATCGCAACATAAGATTTCAGAAACACGACAGATCCATTGGACAAACAAGACGATAATACCGCTTGCCTCCTCTGATCTCTCACCACCGGAAACACCATTTGCGATTGTTCATCCACCATCCCTTCCTCTAGCCTCACAACAACTGGACACGCCCAAGGAACAGGAACCAGATGAACCACCACAACAAATAACAATCCAAGTACACCCTCCTCCACCGCCTGAACAACTAGAAGAATATGAGCAACATGCAACACCGTCTCCAACTCCGGAACCGGAATAGCAACAACCAGACCCAGTATAACCTGAGTTGTCCCCGGCACCTGTGGAGCCACCTGCAATGCGAACACGATCTGGAAGAGTCTCACGCACACCCATACGTTTTGGATTTCACACTACAGAAATACCAGACGAGGATCCAACCACCTATAACCAAGCCATAAAACGCTCGTTTAGGGATCAATGGGTTACCGCAATGGATGAAGAGATTCAGGCATTGGAAAGGAATAACACCTTCGACATTGTCGACAAACCTATAGGAAGAAAGCTGATTGATAGTAAGTGGGTTTACAAAGTTAAAAAGAACGCTGATGGTGCTTTGGAAAGATACCGTGCAAGAGCCGTCGCTAAAGGATTCTCTCAAATCCCTGGCTTTGACTTCGAGGACACTTTCGCACCCGTCATATGTTACTAATCACTTTGTTTTCTCCTCGCGATCAACACTAAAAACAACTGGCGACCGCGACAATTCGACGTTAAATCAGCCTTCCTATATGGTGAGTTGAAAGAAGAAGTTTACATGCGACCGTTACCTGGGTACAGTGACGGAGACAAAGTATGGAAACTTAACCGATGTCTCTATGGTCTTAAGCAATCAGCGAATGAATAGTATGCTCTCTTCGCTAAATTCTTATTCTCCCAAGGCTTTACGACATCAGGCCTCGACCCATGCATGTTCGTTCACAGTAAACACGACATATACGTATCGGTTTATGTTGACGACATCGCTATCCACTCTGCCGAAACCACGGAAGCAGCATCTCTGATAGAAGACCTGAAAACGGCATTCGAGATTACCGATCTAGGGGAAGCTACATTTTTGCTCGGCCTACACATCACGTATACCACAGACGGCATTCATCTTACCCAAGAACAATAAATCCAGTCAGTCCTCATACGATATTGCATGGAAGATTCAGGTTCCGTATCCACTCCTTTACCAAAAGGCATTCAATTAACAAAAGGTATCGAGGAAACACGGACACCAGACACCTCCCTATACCAATCAATTATAGGATCACTTATGTATTTGACGACTGGCACAAGACCCGATATAGTGTATACCATATCATTTCTCTCTCAATATTCCGCATGCCCTGCCGACCAACATCTTAAGGCCGCTAAACACGTCCTACGATACATTCATGGAACACAACACATTGGGTTGTTCTACCCACACGCCACGACTAATGCTATCGATGCCTATGTTGACGCTGATTACGCCGCTTGTTTGGATACTCGCCGTTCCTTTAGTGGATACGTCATTATATACAATAATGCCTGTATCTCCTGGCGATCCAAGAAACAACTATCGGTCTCAACGTCTACTACTGAAGCAGAATACGTCGCGATGTCCTTAGCAACAAGACAGATCCAATAGTTCCAAAAAGGTCTTCACAATACTCATTTACAAACACCGATCGCACTTCATGCAGATAATACTGGCGCAAAGTTCCTGGCAGCAAACCATCAACTTAACGACCGAACAAAACATATCGACGTCCACTTCCACAAAATACGAGAGGAACTCGATCGTGGTTCATTTACGTTGTTAAAAGTTGCCTCCTCCGAGAATCTTGCCGATATCTGCACCAAATTATTAGCGAAGCCGGCACACGAGTACATCATGAAACTTTTGGGCTGTAGGTAATAAGGGGAAGTGTTGAAATTTCCTATGTTACGTTTCATTTACATTTAATGATAGATATTGTATTTTCACTTACTTTGTTGTGTTTCGGTTAAACCTGTACACTGCGGACATTGCTACAGCTAGAGTTATATTTACGGTATTTTCGTTAATGTTATATTGAATACGAACGGGAGATATATGCATTGTTTTCTTATTAGGTAACGGGATAATCGGGAAGTTTCTTTATCTTTTATGCACGTTTATTACATACTAGATTTATAATTCTTTCCTAATATTTACCGCACACCATCTTAGATTTACGCATATTATTTGGGATTTCCTTGGCAGGATTTCAGGGTCAAACACGTTCGCACTGATGTTTTTCTCGCTTATATTTCTTTTACTATGAGTTGGCGCACTCCTGTATAAATAGGGGCTACCGCCCGTACACCTTGCTTAGAAGAATCAAGTAACTGAACCTCTACCAATCAGACTTCATACCAAACCACTCCTCACCGAACGTGCCCGCGATATCCTCTTAATATCGCGTAGTTTATTCCACATAGCTATAAAGATCGCGTCTCTTAAGTCACAATTACGAACAACTACTACTTGTTTACAGTCTAGATCTTGCTCCAATACTAAGGAGCTCTGCTATAGATACTACCTCTTGTCAGCATGTGTTGCAGTCATATTGTAACCTCCCAGTTCTATATACTATCACATCATCTAGTTTTGTACCATTTCCCATATATTTAATATCAGCTCCCCTTCTGCCAGCTTTGTCTCAGAGCCAATCTTTCCTTAGTACTTGTCCTGATATGGAAAAAAAACCTTCTGCGATATTGTGCAACTCTAGGAAA
Source organism: Tuber calosporum (assembly GCA_003316355.1). Classification (NCBI taxonomy): domain Eukaryota; kingdom Fungi; phylum Ascomycota; class Pezizomycetes; order Pezizales; family Tuberaceae; genus Tuber; species Tuber calosporum. Next base: position 4,115 of record QFET01006174.1, on the reverse strand, counting down.
AACCTTTTCCCTTCATACTATGTGGCTCAAAATTGGCATCCCCAGATTTTCCTTAAGAAAATCTTCTACCAATTCTGGAGCATATTGTAAGTGCTCAGGTAGTTCCCATGTGATCTCATATTTTGAACATTCTTTCCAGTTAACAAAGCATTGAAGTTGTTGGATTGTTTGTAACTGTCCTCATGATCTTGACTCTAAGACATTATTTTGCTCTTAATAATCTTTTCCACTTCCCATTGAAGATCACCTTCAACTCCTTCTGATACTAGAGGTGGTTGTTTTCAGCCTGGTCAAATTTACTTTCTGTATAGCTCAAGCAGTATTCTTGAAATACTGGATAGATTTTCTATTACTCTGATATTTCCAATTTGAAGGCCAAGTTTCCTCTTTGCTCTTAGATTTTGAACAGGTCCTATAATTTTGGTGCTAACTTCTTTGACAGTTACTTAATGCAGATTTTCTTTGCATTCAGCCTAACCAAGTCGCCTATTTTGAAGTCTAGTTAACTGCTAGCCTTACACTGATAGAACAAGTTCATCCCTTCCTGAGGTTTTTCTAGAGATTTCTTTGCTGTTTCCAGTATCGTTTTCGTCCAGTGAGCTTACATAATAGGTCCTGGATTCTGAGCTTCCCCCTCCCTCTTCCTTTTTGTTTTAGGATAGTACCTATGGTATGCAAAGAATGAGGTTAATCTATGTGCACTGTTACTAAGTTGTTGTAGGCATACTCAACTAATGGAAATAGGTGGTACCAGTCATGATGATCACAATTAGCAAATTTCCGGAAGTATCCTCCAAGCAACTATGTTGTAGACATTTTCATTTTCAGGACTAACACATTGCACCATGATTCCCAAAATTCTCCTGTAAACTGTGCATCCATATCCGACATTATATTGATTGGTAGACTATGAAGTTTCCAAACTTCTTTGATAAATGCCAGAGCGACATCTTTGGCAGTCACATTGTCTTCCAAACTGTTAAAATATGCCATTTTTGTAAACCAGGTAACTACAACCATAATTTAGCTGTATCCTTCAGATTTGGGTACTTGTGTAATCTAATCTACCAAGGTAGATGCCCAAGCTTCAAATGGTACTTATAATAGTTGTAGTATTCTGAAGAGTGCATATCTTAATGCCTTAGCCTTTTGGCATTCTATAAAGGATTATAAATACTCACTTATCCAGTTTGTAATTCCTTTCCAGTAAAGGTCTCGTGTGGTAATTTCTTGAGTTTTCTCTTGACCGTAGTGTCCACAATTTTAGACTCATAACAACCATTTTCAATATCAGTTGGCAAGGTTTCGTCCTGGTGAATATATAGTCATTCTTTGTAGAAAAGCATGCTATCAGTTAGGGACTATTATTTTCATATTTCCTTTCTGTCATCCCGTAGTTGTTGTAGTTCCTGGTTCCTTCATATCTACTCTGGAATATCCTTTACCTTATCTCCTACTGTTGCCATGAACTTTATATCAAATATCATGATATTGCATTTAGCGATTAGTGCATTGGACACTAAGGTTTGCCCTTTAATGTATATTGAGTGTGAGGTATTATCGATTGAGTTCAGGCACTGGTAGTTTAGATCAGAATGTAAGATACATAATTGTGGCTGGATAACTTTCAACTGGATTCCTGAGCTGCTAAAACGTTGGCTTGCTTGTCCAGTATCATCTAACTCCATAACTTCATGATGTTCTCCCTCATCATTCTTTTTCCCGATCATGTGCATTATATGGACTTCCTGGTGTACCTGAAAGGCATTCTTAGTACTATTGACTAGGAGGATCTTAACCTTTCCTTCAAACTCTGCATTCACTACTCCAGCTCCAAAGGCAATCCTAGGCTTGACTGCGAATCCACTGTGTGCTGGAATGCGCGCATATATTTCAATCGGCAGTCAGATAGCTAATCCTGTAACTATGAGCACTTGCTCCTTGCAGGACTATAGTTTCTTCCAAACTGTATAGGTAATGACCAGCCGCTAACTCGGAACCTCGAGTCAGGATTCTTGCTTCCAGTTGTAGCCTTTGAATGCTGAACAAATTATTCTCGTCCTCTTTAGGCAATCTCAGTCACAGGTGTCCTAATTTTCCTTTTCCCTAGGTAATTGAGACAACTAAGTTTTGGTTATTCTGGCGGTTTTCAAAGTGATGTGACTGAAGTATAGCCTGCTTGGCATGCTCAGCTCCCACCTGAGGGTGGTACTTTGGCCGTCTGTTTAAAGCATCAGGTTTGCCTCCTTCAGTTCGGGTCAGTAAATGATTTTAAAGTTAAAATCAGTCAACTTTTGGGCACATCAGATTTGTCTTGCCAACCAGGCCTCTGTGGTGAGAAAGTATTGTAGATTTGATGATCTGTAAAATGGTAAAAGGTTCATCAGTCTCTGTCAGGTAGTGTTGCCACTCTGCCAAAACAACTAATATTGCCAATAATTCCTTATCATGAATATCGTAGTTGCATTCAGCAGGAGTAAGCTCCCTGCAAAGGAATTTAAAAGGATGCAACTTTTTATTCATATATTGAGAAACAACACATCTGAGAGTATAATCACTTGCATCTGATTCCACTACAGTTTCTCTTTCTGTATGAAAGTGACATAATATGGTCTATACTGAACTGACGTTTAAGCTTATTAAAATCTATTTGTTATTTCTCTCTCCAAGCAAAATCTTTTGAATTTCCCTTTAGTAAATCGGTAATTGTTGCAAATAGTGCAGAGAAATTCTTTATGAATCATTAGTAAAAATTGGCGAGTCCCATAAAGATTTCAATCTCTTATATGAATGTAGTTGGTTTCCAGGCCTGGATTGATTCAACTTTGCGCTTGCTTATTGTGACTCTATCAACAGCCACTATATACCTGTGAAATTCTACAAATTCAAGATAGAAGATGCTTTTTATCAAGGATATGGCTATATTATACTCCCATAATCATTCTAGTACCATTTTGACCAATATGACATGATCCTTTTCAGCTTTAGAGTATATGAGTATATTATCGATATATACCACTACCTCTTCATCAAGGAAGTCCTTCAGGATCATAGTCATAATCGACTAGAATGTTGTAGGTGTATTAACTAGTCCAAATAGCATGACTTTATATTCATATAGGCCATATCTTGTGCATATGGCTATTTTCCATTCAGTACCCTGTAGCATGCCGATTAGCTGGTATCTGTCTTTGAGATCCAGCTTGGTGAAAATAGTTTCTCCTTGAACATGGTGGCATAGTTCAGTCATCAGAGGAAGAGTGTATTTGTTGTAGATAGTAACTAGGTTAAAGCCTCTGTAGTCTACTACCAATCCTAGGCGTTCATCCAGTTTGGGAATAAAAAGTATTGATGCTCCGGCAGGAGACTTGCTAGGGGATATCTTTCCTTTTTTAACATATCATCCAAAGATGTTGTTAGTTCTCTTAACTGTGTTTCTAATATCAGGCAGATTGGCCACCATGGCAGTTGTATATCAGATTTGAGGTCAATAGCGTGATCAAAGGTTTGATGAGATGCTAGTTTGGCCGCAGTTGATGGGCGAAAAAGGTCCTTGTAGTCGTAGTACTGTGCGGGAAGTATATTGAGGTCTATTTCTTCCTCCTCATCTATTCTTGTAATTCTTCCAATAAGTACTACTTTTGTGTCTTCAAATTCCCACGAATCCCAATCGACTGATATTGCTTTGTGTTCCGACAAGGGATGGAGATGACTTCTCGGAACCTCAAAACACCAGCTTCCAGGGTGATGAATTCCCTCTATTAGATATTCATCATTTCCCAACCCAAATGGAATTATCATTCGGTAATTTCCTGTGGGTGTGAATTTGGACTCAATTTTTGACAAGAGTTTCTTTCTTCTTATCTCCAGGTAGACAGGACTGGTATAATCTCTTCCAGTAGAGATGTTAAGGGTAGCCGATTCTAAGGTCAAGCGAATCAGGCTAGGCTTAAGAAATCAAGTCGTAGACGGAGATTGTCTAGGAAGGCTCAAGATTTCAAGGTAGAACGTATGATATTGATAAGATCTCTTCTCCGTTGCTTGATGGTGTGTAAATCTCGGGAGGCACTTCGATATTTATATCCCGCGTCTGAGTGTTCGCGGACTACATCCGT
>QFET01006173.1:1294-23070 GCA_003316355.1 Tuber calosporum | reverse complement strand
AAAAAAAAAAAAAAAAAGTCAAAAGAATCCCCCCCCAACCTGGCTCTAGACTAAGAATAATCATACCTTTTCATAATTTTATTCTAATACTATATGTAGAAGGCATTAGAAATACGGTTAACAGAAATTGAAGATAAGAAGGAGAAGATACTTGCCACAGGAGGTTTACTTCAGGGAAGCATGTTTGGGCAGAGAAGGGTTGCAGCAACGTGAGCAGTGGGGATGGCTTGGGAGCTGTTTTCGTTGGAGAGGGCAGAGGTTGTTCTAAGGTCTTTTCATGTTCTTAGAATTTCACTCCCAATACATTGGAGTGAAGACCATAAACTATCTGGTAAAAGGTTAGCAACAGACTTTCTAAAGCAATCATTAATGGATTGGAGGGAGATGGTTGGGGGTAACTCTAAGGTCAATGAGGATAGATAACTGGAGGAGGAGGATGACGATGAAATCAATTTTTCCTATGATTAGATTAGTGCCAAGAAATACCAAACTGATATTACGCAATGTGATTCAAAATAATCAGCTCGACTCACTTTATTTCAACGCCTTAGTGCCAGGTTCAATTATTTGAAAGTCTACGGTAGGTTGATCTCCTCGTCTAACTTGTACACAAGCATGTTTGGAGAAATTTGTAGTAGCTTTTGTGAATGAATTGTAAAGTTTTTATCTTCCCTAGTAGACCCATTATATGTAGTTAGAAACCAAATTACATCTCTGTCTTGCCAAATAATAACCTAAAGATTAGTTATGTATCACGATACCAAACAGGGTATTGCATTCTAGATGAGAGGTATGTTTGTTGAATTTAAGCATTCAGTGTATTTTGAAGAATTTGGCTAAACTGTTGTACAAACTGCAATTAAATATTCATAAAGTGTCTTCAATAGAGATATGTTGGACAAATAGTTTTCACAATAGAGGATAAACCGATAAGTAGAATTGGGAAAATATATTATTAATTCAAAAATAGTATGAGTAGCAGGTAAATATAAAAGTATAAGGATAACCTCACTTATAAAGTGTTAATATTTTAAAGCCTTGAGGAATAGATTTTGCCTATATCATAACTGTATGAACTGAAGAGCCTGTAAACTTTACCATTATTTTATTAATTGCCACACTACTACCTGGTATCAGGGATATCTAAAATCTCTTCTCTAGGTTTCTTGCTAGTGGTTGTAGTATTTCTGTCCAATGGCCTTGGGAGTAGGGTTCTGTAGTAACTGGAGCCATATGGAAACATTGCCTAAATTGTGTAAATTGAAGCTTTAACATGAATCTGGTAAGATCATGAACACAGAACTTTTGACTCCCTTCTCAGTATAATCTTATTCTAGCCTTATACACTTTAATATAAATTAACAAACCAATCAAAAAATTTATTTCTCCATTAGTAGTCTTGTGCTATCTGCATCCTGTCTGGTCTGCATTCTTAGACTCAACCTATACATTGGTCTTCTCATTTAGTCTGTCAAACTCAGTATTGGAAAAATACATTTCTAAAAAAGAAGTTGTAGTCAATTATGATATCCTGTCACCACTCATATTAGTAGTAATAGATAAAAGCTCATAGGATAGGGTAAGGTATTAAATATGCTCCAGTGACGGATGGACAAATTTGTAGAATTGTAGTAGGGCAGGTAATTAGGGATGGAGATACCCAGCTGATAGCTAAGGGCCTGTGTGGCAATGCTGCAACCGTTCACCATACAAAAATTGTTTTCCTTCCATTTAGAAATGGTCACTTTGTATGGGGAACGGTCAATGAACGGAACGGTCGCAGCGTTGCCAAACAGGCCCTAACTAATATGACTTTCTTGATCACCCTCCTCTTCTTAATCTACATTTACATCTCCTATCTCACCATGGCCCACTTTCCCATATGCATTTTCTTCTAATTGTACCTCCTCTTCACAATTATTAAGATTCCACAAGGCTGCATACTGTGGAGGTGAGTTCAAATCATCAAAAATTGCCAGGGCCAGGTACTCAGTATAGGATTCCATTCTTTAATTCAAGTTTCTAGATATTTTCATCAATAACCCTACTATAACCTTGTTAAGAAATGTCATTTGCTTACAGAATTATTGAACGGCCAGAATTACCTCTACTGAGCCGTAGTGCATAGTTACCATTATCATATCTCTGCTGTAACACTCCAATTTCAACCCTGATATCAATGCTTCTACTACTCTTAGTAATCCTTTCACATTATTGCAACTAACTATTCACCTTATAGCTAACATCCAATTAAGCTGTATTTAGTGCAATACTAGCTTCCTTTCATGTATATGAATGAATGGATCAGAATCCTTAGTCCAGCCAACTTCAAAACTGCCTTAAACCTCAATCTTCAAGTAATAAACAAAATAAAAAATAAAAAAAAGCCACAAATCACCTCACTCTACTAATTAAACCCAACTTGCTAGAAAAACTACAAAATATTCTCAAGAAGCCAGGACGTACTGATTGTTATTCCAAGATGCATAATAACACAGGTTCTGTCAAAGGTCTAATCTAGCACACAACATAATGACCTATCTTCTCCAATTTGCTCTTAATCACATTCCTGATTTCCAGAGTATTAAACAACCTTTATTTATCAATAACTAATGAATATTATTCACATGTGATCTGATGCCAAAACGAATCCTGCCACCCATTATGACAATCAAGTTGTCAGGTTAGGTGATAGTATAAGTCTACATACTCGCTACAATAGGAACTGCAAAAGTTATATAACCAGCCTCTTGAATATTAATTATCAAACAGGAATAACCTATCCCCACCAGGAAAGGTCATATACAGTTGATGGAAGCTATCAGGAAAGTGGAATGAAGTGAACTGATTATATGTAATGCCTCCCTGGGTGTATCAGGCATCAAGAGGAATGCGTCTCAGTTAGTTATAACGATAGTAACTCAGATCCCAAACTGTAAGGACTTCAATTAAGTATTTCTACTGGAGATCTCGATAAGTTGTTTAACAGCCGTCGATTACTATATCGTCAGCTTCGCTAAGTCCTAGACTTACGTGCTGTAGTTTTGTGCCAACTGAAAAGAAGTATCTGCTGAACCAAGTATATTCAAAACTCTGTCTGTCGAAGTCTGCCCTGTCTAAGCTCCAGAGGGGCAGTCTTAAATACATTATATCGCTTTTTCCAAAGCTTTCCATATCCTTCCATTTGATTTCCAATCAACGGATATAACCAAGCTCCGCTTGTAAAGTCCTCCAATAAAAGAAATACCTCATGCACCTAAACAGTACTGCAAACAAAATATATATCGTCCCAATACACGAAACAAAACATAAAAAATATCTGGTGTCAGCCTAATACATGAAACCCAATATAAAACAAACTAAGTATCAAACGATACTTGAAACCAATCATAAAACAAACTAATCCCTTACTAGCCCTGCTAGTTTCAGTTAGCCTCGTTACCCTTAACAATAGTAACCAATACTGGTTACATTATACATATATATCATTAAGGTCGAGAGCAAGCTATCTACTATGGAAAGTTAAAAGATATGAACAAGGAGTACAGTATTGAGAATATGAATATTGTTTAATACAGCTGAGCCATAAGGGATACCTATGCAGAAGGATATGATTATCAGTATTTAACTGCTTTCTGAGTACCAACTTATTATCTTGGTCATGTGTAGTTCTGTCTGAACAACAAGGGACTCTTGTAATTTGTAAGTAAGTAAAAGTGCTACATACTATGTGTCACAGGTATTAGTTACCAATAATCATAGCTATTAGGACTGGCAAGGCTAATGATATTAGTAGGACTAGAAAGATGTTTTGTTTGTTTTATATTTAGTTTCAAGTATTGTTTGATATTTAGTTTATTTGATAATTAATTTCAAGTAACAGCTAATACTCTAAATGTTAAATATTATATTTTAAGGAATCTTTAGGAACCATGATTTTTCATTTTATTTAAAAGGTTTAGGATAATCCAACAAGTGTGTTTAAAGAGCAGAATTCTCTAAGAGTTGAAGAGAGCAGACTCCAATAGACAGAGTTTGGACTATACTTAGTTAAGCAGTTATCATACTTCTTTTCAGTTATTATAAAACTATGAGCCTCGCAAGTAAGTCTATATTACATATATGGGAAATGGTACAAATTATATGATGTGATAGAATATAGAACTGGGAGGTTACCATATGATACAACCTATACTAGCAACAAGTTGTATCTACAGCAAAGCTGCTCAGCCTCAGTGAAAGATCTATACTCTACACAAAGAGTACTAAGACTCTTGAAAAGCTGAATGTATATGTACCTGAGTTCATATAAGCAAGAGAGACAGTCATCCAGACTGATCAACTGGTATTCTGTAAGATATTTGCAAGTAGGCTACATCAACTTGAACTTAGTTCATTTGGCAAAGAAATCGAAGTCTGTCTTCTGGTGGAGTTCTAGACACCCTCAGAATAATAGGTAGTTCGGGGGATCATTAGACCAAACGGGGCATATACCTTCTGGGTTAAATGGTGTTTCCACTCTCTATGACTATGGCCAAAGTGTCTATGGATACTTCATATATATAGCTAACATGAGCACTGGGAAAAGTGTAAAAATAGCTAGTTGTCACCATAGTTAAGTGATCATCAAGCAACGGGGCAGAGACCTTAACAATATGATAAGTGAATAATATTGCAAGCTTTCAAGAAACCTTTACTTTTTATCTTCATTCTTAACTGAGCTTTCCTGATAGTTCTTGACTCTCTGGATAAACACACAGCCAAGGCAATTCAAGAGTACTGAATTAGCTACCCCGGAACAGTCTAGAGCTTATAAATGAGCTGGTGAATACTATAATTAACTGCTGTTTAACGACCTATTAAGATATCTGGCAATTACATTTAGTGAGATTTCCTGTAACAGAATACTACTATGTTTCTACTACTACTACTGATATGACATTGGTTGTTCAATATTTGGGCTTATACTTGATAAGTCCTGCCCTTTGGATGTTCCATCCTACTTGGTTAAGACTTTCTAACTAGCTATTCCTTCCTTGTTTCACTTATTACTACTCCTTCCTTGCTTCTATTCATTTGGCTATTACTATCTTCCTGCTCTTATTACTAGATCAGTATCGTATGACTGATTGCTTGTTACTACTTGTTTGGATTCTATCACCTGTTTTATTACCTCCATCCTGTCACTCTTAACCCAGCATTTTTAGCATATAGTTACCTCATTATACTACTTCTGTTTGCAAGGTATTTGGATAGCATGTTTGAACTTTTTTTATGTTTTGCTACCTAAAATCTTTTGTAATTAAAGAGCCTATAATCACTTAAACATTCAGACTCTCTAACACAACAGAACTATTATCTTTAATACTACAGTTACACAGTCACTCTATTTATTCCTTACCTTTTATCTTATCTGTTGAAAACCTATCCATCATCCCTTCTCTCTCTATCCTAATTGTATCAACAGACTCACTTGGGGATTCTCCAATACTTAGAAGTTGGTTAAAGTGTTCAACTACATGAAAGGATGAAGAGTTGGTGAACATGATAGTATCATATATATTACCATCAATTGTCTTATAGCTATTTCAGGAGCAGTAAACATGAATAAGCCCAATGCTGGAGTAATACGTCACTTGTGTGGTGTAGAATTGGTGAACTATATGGACAAGGCCCTGGTTCCTATCCCATCTGAGCCCAGATGGTGGCACATTGCCTGGAGGAGGTATTCGCCCATGTAGGCTGAATGGGACATCATGCCCAGGATATCAAATCAATGAAATCCACTTTGCAAACAATCAAATAAATCAAAATCCCCACTTGTATACAATCCCAAGTGGAGCAATCACACGTTACTGGTACAAAATCAAAACCAAGGAGGTGTATGTATATGTAAGATCAAGTTACAGTAAGGTGCGGCTCCTTATAACACTGCCACTTTCAAGAACAGTTTCTTTTCCCAGTATCTGTATTTGTCACTTTTTAGTTCCCTAGTATATTCCGAGACATGGAATAGTTCAAGTGTCGCAATCGAAATCATGTTTTCTACTGCCCAGGTTACAGCAAGAACTTCATACCCATACTGCCTTAAGTAAAGATTTGAGGGTAACCCACACTATCAACCCTGCTAAAAAGTTCCTAAATCTGTACACAGATTAGGAGTTGATTTCAACATACGAAGTGAACAGGTATCAAGCTAAAGGGAAATTTTGCTACTGACTTAGTAGAGACAGGCCACAGAAACGTGTGCCGCAAGCAGTCACAGAGCGTCACTCGTAATGAAAGCAACCAGGAAAACTAAACACAATTTCCAACAAGCGTAACATTCCCCAGATTTGGGATACCTGGAGTTAGGGGCTACCACAGCTTTCGGTATTTCACAACCCACAGTGAGAATTCATTCGCGGTAGGATTTCGCTTATATCTAAATCCCACTATAATGCCGCGGTTGGGAAATGCTTTCACCCTCTGATAGATACAACCTGGCAGGAGAACCAGATATCCCGCGCAGCCACCAGGGATCGGCTTACAACCGCAGACTCGCCGAGCCCACTGCTCAAGATTGCAGAGAAAAGGCCCATTTCGCCCAAAGTCTCAAAAGCCACTTTGTTAAGCCTGACAACCATTCCCCCCATCTTCCACCTCTCCCTCAACCCCTTCCCTCCACCTCTCAATCTCCTCCCTCTTCCCCCTACCCAGATACCCCCTCGCCTCCCCTTCCACCGCCTCCTCCAACTGCCCACTCTCGGGCACCAAAACCCAGCACTCATCGCAAACCTCATGTGAAAGGAAAATCCTATCAACCCTTCTCGGTTGTATGTGAATTCCTAAATGGCACATTCGCGAGCTCTCCCGCATGAGGTAGGTTGTGTGGCCGCAGTCGTTGAGGATCGCTATCAGGATGCACATCTTTGCTCGAATCGGGTGCGTGGTTGTCACTTTTAGAGGTGTTGTGATCGAGGGATGGAAGGAGGTTTATGTTGTTGTTGTTGTTGAAGGAGGGAGGGGGCGTTTGGCTGGATGACCTTTCAAGATGAGAGGTCATCCTCGTTGATATATCTGTGCATCTTGCTGAGGGAGATCGCGACTTGAGATAGAAGAAGGGGTTGGGAGGTTGAAAAAAAATTTCAGAGTAAAATTTGACTTGGAGGACAGAGTGATTGGGAAGATGAAGTGTTCAAGAACAAGTAATAGGACCAAAAACATCAAACGCCCAATTCCCTTGGGAGAAGCCATCTAAAAGGAAAACTGTTAACTCCCCTAGTGCTCTATTGGAGAGAATCAAGTAAACCTGTTCGACGATAGATCACTCCCGAGAAACAGAACCCTTCGCGAGCTAGCGCTGCCATGGTTTTTTTTTTTTTCAGAATGTTTATTATAATCTGAATGCTCTTTGTAATCCACGATGAGCCACCCAGACTTTCCGTTCATGTTAAGATATCATACACCTCCCCTTCACACCAAAAACCTATATCCCACAAACAGTTGTACATACCCTATCACTCGTCTTTTCATAAATCACCGTGCAATTCCCCCCAATGCCATGACCGCTCTTCACAGCCCCAGTCAATCACTCACCCCCAAGCCCGTGACAGCCACCACCCCGGAAGTGTCCCTGAGTGACCGAGAAAAAACAAGACACCACAATACCTTTCAGTCCGAAGCACTCGCCTGAAAATTCCAACATTCACTAGGAACTGTGCCCGTACATACCGCGTTGACGCGAGACAACTGCAAGATTTAGTGCTATGAGCACAATACCCAGTTGTCAGAAATCGAGCTTGTCCTCTCCGACACACTACCTCCACGAGTGATACTCTGTGTATACCATATCTCAAGGAATCGATTTTCCCCTCTTCTTCCCAATACCGCTCAGCGACCCAAGGACATAGAAGCGCTTTATCTCACCGCATAGTTTAAAGTTTCATGTTTTTTTGTTTTGTTTTTTTCTCGCGAGATCCCAAAAAATTGCTCGAAATAACACTGGAATTTCTCCTTTGGATTACCGTAAAGCATTCACTTCGTGTTATATATACGCTCAGGGAAAATCCGGAAAGGCAGTCCTAGAGGCAAACCTCAAGTCTTGTTGTTTTTTTTTTTTTTTTTTTTTTTTTTGTTTTTTTTTTCACATTACCCTTGGCGGGCCCGGAGAATGCTGGATATAAGTTGCCGGGCGAGACTTACTCTTGTAGTCCATCGTATGCATATGATTTCACTCCTTTGGGAAAGTCACCTAGATAGTATCCAAAGCGCGGAATTTCCTCTGATGCCAGGGTTACCTGGAGCGTGTCCTGTGGTTAAAATTTCGGTAAATATTTGGGGAAAAAAAAAAATGCTTCATCCCTTGGGAGCTGCTCGTTAGATCTACAGTTTGTTCGAGTGATTAGATATGATGGCATGCTGCGTTGTTTATTTCTACCCTCACTAGCTGTTATCCCTAGTGGCAAAGCAAAAGCAGGGCATTCCTATCCTCTTCAGAACGCTACGATACTCCAAATTCGCAACCTTTCCTCAATCCCCGAGCACGCACCCACATTCATGCATTCCAAATTCTCCCTGGTGTGAGGGAGCAAAATGCGATAAGATTGACCTCGGAACCCTAACCCGGCATCTCCAGCCTACCCAGTTGTATGATAAATCTCCAAGAGGACGCATTGGCAACCCTAGAAGCACCCACTGGGAAAGGGATTGACCGGAGCAGAGAGAAAAAATATGCTATAAAAAAATTGCTTATGGTATTTCCAACCTATGCACGGTAAAAGGTCTAGTTTTCCATTTCAAACTCCAACAAAATGATCGCGGCAGGGATCGAACCTGCAATCTCTTGATTCGTAGTCAAGCGCCTTGCCATTGGGCCACGCGACCAATAGGATTCTTGCTCCACAATTTAACAGGTAATAATTTTTGGGTAGCTCTTCGCGGATCCCGCTCTCCAGTGGGGGCACTGCTGTTATACGGGAGATTATCAACCAGGGAGGAAAAGCAACGGCACTCATGAGCACACAGAGCACGGGAAACGCCTTCTCTCTGATCACGAAATCGGCGGGATTAGAAGGATGGTTGAGAAACCAACTGTCCATGTAATATAGTAACATAGACCCCCGTAATCGCTTACAATTTAGTCGGGCAGTGCTCTACAAGATGTCTAATAGGGTACTCTCGCGGTTGAGTGATATGGGTAACAATAAACAGACAGACAGACACCTTTCATAATTCAAGTGGCGTGAGATGAGTGCTTCTATATAAACCTGCCGGTAATGTACAGTACCACCGTACGAGCGCACCCTCCCCGTAGTTAAGGATATCGCAATGACGATCCCTGAGAGCTTTTTTTTTTTCTATATACTCGTATCGACACACCATAAAGCCAGGCCCTAGGGACAAAAGGCACAAGTATAAGCGCCCTCCCGTCATATAATATACTGTACTATACTAGCAACCATCCACAAGACACACACTCTATGCGGGACGGGAAAATGCATGAGTAATTCGCTACGGGTCGAATGGATCCTTTTCTGGGGCCACGTACGGCGCGGGATAACGCCTTTTACAAACTCATCCAATCCATCCCGATCCTCGATTATTCATCTGCATGATTGCTCTATGATGCCAGCCTCATAATATTATAGTAATCACCATACCGTCTTGGCAACAAAAGTATCGTGCCCCCCCCCTGATAATCCTATCGGTAGTTTTCCATATAAAAACACGATCTCTGATTGGTTACCGGAAACAACCACAATAAAATCCCATCCTCCAGGCTCTGATAATATGAGGGGCATATAAAAATTTATTGACAGATCTGGGTGCTGATGTAGAGATGATGAACACGGCCCATTCCATTGCTATGCAAAATCCCATACAAATTGCCGCCGGTGCAGGCCTCTTCACCTGGAGTAGACTTTCAGATTGTATAGATCAATCTCTGTAGCCTGACACTCAGCCATGCGAACCTCTTGGCCAAGCCCTGTCAAAAACGTTTGTTGCTAGATAGGTGTGTAGTGAGAATTGGTGTCTTGTGTGGAAAACCAGAGTGAGGCACGTTTCTTTCGTCGCAAAGGTCAGGGGGTAGGTATCGTAGGGTATTTGGCGGGATGTGGTTGGAAAATTCCCTTATCACAGACTACAAGTAAATCATGGTTGCGGAACCGGGGCCAGGATGAGGCCAAGTTACCGACCACGATTTGAAAATATATCCTGCCAAACAGCCCGTCAATTTACAGACATTGAAACTTAAAGAACCAGATCTGAAAGGGCACGACTACCAAACAGCCCGATATCTACAAGCCCTAGTTTGAGCCATGACAATAGTTTGAAAGTCCAACTACCTCGCGCCAAACATCCCCTTCGCAAACCGATCTGGTACAGGAAAGCTGAAATGATCACATTCCATCACCCACCCTACTAATCAGGGGATGACACACCCCAGCATGGCAAAGCGGGTATCCTGAAGCCGATTCGGGCAAAAACTGGAGGGATGTTGGAATCATGCGAAGGCCCGCTGGGAAAGCTGTGGGAAGTGATATGTAAGTGCGGGAAATGCAAGGAAGAAGCAAAAAACAAAAGAAAAGAAGCATCCCCGTTCCTCGCTGCTCACCCAACAGTCACGCCCGCCGTGGTATTTGGAATAAGCTTTAGGGACTTTGTTTGCCATTCTAAATTTGAACATTCCGATCCTCGTGAGAAATCTATGTATGTCCAGACTATGATGATACGTATGATACGGTAGCATAATATGAGATCGCTGCAGCCAACTGACGGGACTTGGCTCCGGCCCAGCGAAGGCCAAGAGAAGACCCAAAACTGACTGATTCTTGGCAAAGATTCATCTATGATACCACATTTGCCAAGAAATAAGTGACATATCCACCCGAGGAACCCTTATTTCATTTCTATCGATATGCAGAGAATCGCCCACTCTGCCATCTAGCGAAGCCATTGTTCTTATCAGAGTAGTATCGTAATTAAAAACCCTTTGGAGATTGAGGTTAGAAAGATTTTTTTGACGAACCCACCCCGACTAACTTACTCTACTCGAGTACAGATGGTTACTACTGTACAACTCAATAACGGGTATATTCAATAAATTACCAAGCCCGAGGGTTGTCAGTTGCCGTCTCACATTGCTTCCTCTTCCCTTCCCTGTCGCTGTCAGCAACCACCCCGCACATCTGGCATTGCACGACATATTCTCAAGTTTCTGAGCACGCAGCCATACCGCACCCACTGTATGCCCGTTAGGGCGGTGTCTCCTCTAGTTACTGTAGGAATAAATTCGATAAATACCGCACGACGTCGGTCGATTCAGCCCCACTCCTGTCCCACCGCACTCCCCTGGCAAAGGCAGGCTTTATCCCGTTGCCACCCAAGGACCGAGGCCAACTGACTGGACCCACAACGGCCTGTACTGTAGCCACACCCAGATACAGGCCTATCACAAGCCAAGTTATCAACAACCCTATGTTGGGAGCTTTGCTCCGGAAACGGTATTGGCCTTGTGAGGTGCCCACGGAAAAAGCGTCACTAGAAAGGACTGTGATGCGCAGGCTCTACCAGGAACGCCTCGAGAACCAACAGGTGCCTGGGGTCTGTAGGATCAGACTTGGGCATAAAGATGCGCCTTTGTTCCAAAGGGAACTTAATTCAGGTGATGCAGGATATGAGGCCCGTGATGCTCAGTTTGGCGCGCGAGTTCTAGAATTCGGCAGCAAGTTGGTATCCATTTGCAGTTGCTCAAGTCTCGAGCAGCGGTGATATTCCATCGCGCGGGGAGGGAAGGGCGATAGCTGGGAGTAATCAAGTGGCGCCCTAAAGATGCATGATAGAATATGGAAATTCTAACATATCCCTTTTGTCCAGTGGTTGTAGGCTTCGTCTCAGCTTCTGTTAGTGGAATCCGTGGTTTCCAATATAGCAGAGGTATATCTTGAAAATCAGGTCTAGATACCCCACCCCTCACCCTAGGATTCCCTCTATCAACTAGTATATTCACCCAAGGAGCTAAGTAGACTACCTAATTCTTCTTCTTCCTTTGTCCAGCCTTTCCCTTCCCTTCGTTTGGGTAGCCATCTTATCCGGCAAGGTGGAAACAAACCTCACTCCTAATTACTCTGGAGAAATAAATCAAGCCCTCAAAGAAACCTTTGTTTGATCTCGTAGGAAGTTTGCATCACTTCACATTCTCGAGTAAGGCACTGCACAGAGGCACACAATCAACTTGAATGTGTTCACCCTACCGTATGCTGAACAGGGTCCAGCAAGAGGTTACCGAAAAAGTTCTCTAAGGTCAACCATTCAAACATATCCCTGGCCGCTCGGGTTAATTATTACCCACCCCTGCACTGTACTCACCACGGTGATCCTGGAGTGTGTTAAATTGAAGCTAATCACACTTGGAGAGAATTGGGATTGAAATCAAAAAAAACGGGACAAAGTGCACAAAACCAGTTCCACTTGAACTCTACGGTATTTCCCCAACGACACCACGTCCTAATCTACCGGTAGGCTTATTAAGTGCAAAATTCTAGACCCGATGCCGGGTCTTCTCCCTCATCGTTTCAAATTGCTTACTTACCCTCTGCGAGTTACGGTAATTCGGCTACGGTATTGCGCAATCACGGTGGAGGCGCTCGATTGGCAAGGGGTGGTAAGCTTGGAGGTACTTGTATAATATGAGTATACCGGTACGAAGTATTCGGCATGATGTGGCTGGAAAATTTCCTAATTACAGACCATGGTTTCTAGAATCACAGTCAGGAAGGTGGTTACTCGGGGTATTGGTGAAGTGTTGGGACAACCCGCTGTCTGAGCTTGCTCGCTTTATTGCGCGGCAGAGCAAATATCGGGTAACAATTGATGTCCTTTCTAGGAGGTTTACACAATTCACTCCCACACTAAAAATGCCTGGGTGTCCCAATACTTTACTCGTACCACTACCCCGGGTTCCAAACGTGGTATGGAAATCTGCCCTGCCAAAACATCCTGTCGATTTGCAGAACTTGAAGTTTAACTCGAAGAGAGAAGGAAAAACTCGTGGTCAGAGTTGAAAGGATAGTCTGAAACTGTTGCAGACCATGGTTTGAAAGTCCAACCCCTTAATTTCTCACAAAGTCGATCGCTGGGTGGCGTAGGGGGATACAAGTACTCGAGTACACGACAGGGACAATTGATGTACTGTAGTCTAGTGCCTCATCGTGGGGTGGTGCCGTTTTGATGTATTTTTTTCCCTTCTATCGTACTCGAGTACAAGTGGGATAAAATTATTGGAATTTATCATGGTTACGTCAAAATGACGATCCCCCTGCAGGGTTCTCATCCCCGGGCCAAGACGCCATGTCCCCAATAAATCCTGGGAGTAAACAAAAAAGTGCTTCCAAGATTGTGTTCACAAGGGACAGTACTCGTATGGTGCTCGAGTACCGTATGGATTAAGGCTTAATCAGAGGCCCGTCGTCATGATGCGGGGATTTGAACCCTGCAGGGAGATAGTCAATTTGACGACAATACTGAGTATTTGTCATGACAGGGGGTTATTTCACTGGTCTTTTTTTCTTTTTTTCTCCCTGTCTTGCAAGAGGGTACTTTTACCCTACCGTGCTGTGATTGAGGTCAAAGTTGAATATCAAAACTTGCTCTGACTAGAAAGGGCGTGCGATGATCGAGAGCATACTACAATACCGGTATCGTATCATGGTTGAAATACTTCCACCGTCTGGGCACGGGGAGTGGATGGCATTGTGTCGCTGTCCTGCCCGGCAGGCATCATGGCAACCGTATCATACCCTATGAATCTTTTACGGTTGTGAGGCCAGGGAATGGATACGGTATCATAGTCTAATATCGGTATGGTAGAAACCTTACCACGCTCCCCTATTGTACTGAATTAGGGGGGTTGACATCCTCCTCTTCACCTATAGCAGTTCTCAGATAGAGTACAGTACTGCACCGGTATATGTGTGGAGCCGGTCCCATACTCGCTCATTTTACAAGCTCGGATTTGAATCGTCAAAGAAGCGCAATTACCTCACAATACCGCGAGTAGCTATTTGATTGGATATAATCGGGCTACTCCTCCGTCCAGACGGAATTAAATTCGGCAAGTAGTACTTGTACCCACTCTCCTAACAGACAAATCAAAGCACAATGCTTACTTCTTTAGATCCACATGATGATGATGGCACCTTTTACCGCATACAACTCGTGACAAAAAGCATTTCAATGCGTAATCTTCAGCTAGAATTGATTCCGGGGTCCGTTTTCACCGCTGCTGAATCAGCCCGGACGGGGATTGCATGACCGAGTGCGAGTGCTTATGGTACTATGTACTAGTACGGTAGTGCTCGAAGGCATCCCCCGCCTTCGATTCACGGGGCTTGTGGGGTGGGGGGTGACCGTATCCCCAGTTCTGGCGGTTTCTCCCCCGGGGTTTCTCGAATAATTCTGATAACCCCCCGCCTGATGCTTCCCGGGGGCTTACTGTGCGCCCGGCTCCCCACCGCCAAATAGCACCGGAAAGCTCATGTGCACCATCGTGACGCGGACATTCTGCGAGATCTGACAGGATCTATCACTCAAACGTAAGGGTGAGGCTGGTGGTGGTGGCTGGTTTCGAAACACCGGTAGGGCAGGCCAGAAATTCGAAACCTCAAACAGCCACCCCCCCTGAGAAGAGCAAGAAATACACAGTGACACAAATTTCATGCTCTGGCGTAGTTCCCTTCCCTCTCAAATATCGGCCAAGAGTCCCAACTCCTGACTTTTTAACTCTCTCTTCCGGGTTCGGGTGTCATCACTCTGATAAGCTCTTGAAATTGTCAATCCTGCTCAAACATGCAACAAGTATAATACCCCAAAAACAAGGGATTCGCAAAATATATTGCAAAAAAAAAAGATATGTACCACATCGAAGAACGATACCGGGTCACTGGGAATAACGGTGCAAGTACGGTTATGTCAGCTTCGGTCAAGACCTTTTTGTCTCTCTCCAGAGCTGGAGATTATCCACGCCTCTTTGCCAAGGAATCCTCCCTGAGCCGAATATTATGTGAGGACTCTAGCGAGATATCGCCTAGCGGAGGCGTTCTTGGAAAAGATGCGCGAGCAACAGTACGGTAGAAGCCTGGCTGAATAGGGGACATACCGGAAGTGCTAATCCCAGTTTACCAGGTGTTGACATGACCTCCCTGTTACCATTTCGCCCGGTGCAGGGCTTTACCAGGGACCTGTCGCAAGGCGCGGAGACAATAACCCGGTCCGGAGATACACAATTGTTCGAGTTACAAGTATCATACTTGGAAGACGGTGTTCACATGCTCTACTTGTGCTCGTACATCACGAAACCTTAAACATAGATATTCCCTCTGATCATACACATGCTCACAATCACCAAATAGCGTGAGAGATTTCTGTAACCAGAGTACTTTGCCAGGAAGATACTTGTATTGTCCATCTTCAACCACTAAAGCACTTTTGACCGCAGTTCCAATGAGAATTATGGCCCAATTAGATGGTGGTGTGGATGATCCCTCACACACTAATAGAGAGGGGAAAAGGAATATCTCAAGTTTTTATAGAGATATTGGAGTTTGGGAGTAGGTTATAATTTTTGTAGGAGTATGATATATGAGTATACATGTACAAGTACAAGTGCAAGTAGGGGAATGTTGATTACATGTTGACCACTGGTAACCTCCTCGGCGAAAATTGTTGATAAATTATATTTGCCGAGATGTTAGCTTGTATTGCAAGTTGCCCCCTTGGAGAATTAGCATATTTATACTATACCGGCACTGTGCTAGCGCACGCGCACAACTGGTACCGGCACCGTTGAACCTACAATAGGAAGAGGTCCCTCACCAGGGGACACAGGGACAGCAACCCCAGCCGCCTTTGTCTTAGACATTGACAGCGGAAAAAATTTCCCGCCCCCTCATCCGTCCAGGAGCCAACTCGAGGGATTGTGAATCGGCCGAAGGGAGCCTGAAAGCTCCGTGAGTCGATTCTAGTTCTGTTTTCATTGACGCAAGAGGATTCGCGGGGCTGACTGAAAGTTCCTCTCTGGGAGAATCGGATATACGGCGGCTTCAACCCAGCGATGTGAGTGGCAAACCTGTAAGTAAGATGAGAGCTACAAGTGCTCTATAGCCTGACTCCTCGATGTGATTATGGGAACCAACTATAGGGAGAGCATTCTGGCCGGTTACAAATTGGTAATATCGATTCTGGAAAATACACGATCCGCGCTACGTCCACAGAGGAGCTGGTTAGGGAAGAGATATACTTGTACTCGTACAGTACAGCACCGTACTCGAGCACTGGAGTGTGGGGTATTGTTACTTGTACTTCCCGGACCGACTCTATGGCCAACAGCGCGCCTGACTTTTTCCCCTTCCGCCGGAGTCGTACACTTGTCACTCGAATTCCCAAATTTGTCCTGGTCCCCACACGCACATAAGTGCCGATTCTCTTTGCGGGAGTGGGCCTCCTTTTTTGCACCCCCAAGTACCGTGTACACACAAACCAACTACTGTACGAGTACTCGAGCACTATACTAGTACTGTACTCGGGTACGAGGGTAAGTCGGGCGCGGTGCCACGAAATGCCTGGGTTTATTACCTATTCTGGGGGTTTATTTCCTATTCCGGGGCGCGCCCGACTTTTTGCCGCCATACAAAAAAAAGCCACAAAACGGGTTTGTATGGGGGGAAACCCCTAGTTACCGTATAGGGGTGCGCCCGACTTTTGTCAACCCCCTAGTACTCAAGCGCTCGTGCAAGTACGAGTACGTGTATTACAAGTATATCGGCACCGTACTCGGAGGTGGACGTTAGTGATGGGAGAGACAGGGGTTTGCAGTGCCCGTGCTCATTACTCTCAAAGTTAAAAAAATAATTTAATTTGGTAGGTGTCATACTCGTACTTGTACAAGCACCAGGGAGGATAATTTGGAACACAGCACTTTGTGACCTCACCTGTTTTTTTTTTAGGATCTTTTGCTGGTAAGCCACGTTGGTGTGTTCCAAAACATCCCCCCTGTACCTTGAATAACGTTAGGAAGGGTAAAAAAAGCATTGACATATCGGGCTCCTGTCCATCCCCCACTAACGTCTACCTCAGTACAGCCAATGGGACCCAACGCCCAGACTTTCTGCCATACAGGTACGGTGCTCGAGAACCGTACCAGCATATTTTATGAATCCTGTTATCGGGTACTGTACCTCTGCCTTCACACATCCGAGCCGAAGTTGCCCACCCAGGCACAGAAATTGATCAGCAGGCCAACCATATCGAAAGGATACTCTGTGCGAGTACCGGTATCTCTGCTCTCTGGTTGGCGGCAGATGACTTGGAGCGGGACAGTGCGCGACCACGACTCGGCAGCGTGAGTGCTTGTACTTGTACAAGTACCTCAATTGGAGTTTGTTTCTGATGAGTTCCTCTAGGGCTGTGTCGGGGTTTTCGCATTCTTCGCGGGATGCATGAGACAGTTTCGCCCTATCCTCTGGGTGCCAGTCTTGAACTTGGACCCTTTCATGGAGCTTCATCAGGCTCTGGGCCTTAAAAAGGTATCATACTCGTAGCATTACAACACAAGCCGTCCCTAACCGGTGGTCTGTCTTGTCCTCAGCCTAAAGGATGCTGAGCTGTCGTACCAATTCTTGCTCTACAAGTAGCTTTCGAGTGTAATAACTAGGCCACTACTCGAGTATTTACTTGTACTAGTACTGTACTTGTACTCATACATAGTGTTGGGGGTGGGTGAGATTAACCTGTTCCCATTGGCTGCTAGGTCACTTGGCTAGTGTGAGAGAGTCCAGGGTCCGGTAAGAAGTTGTCGAATAGTTTTTTTGGGTTAACCAGCCAAATGCATCCCAGTCTGTTTTGGTTACTCGAGTGATAGTTCCCCTTTCGCAAGTACGGTAGAGTAGGATACCATAAAGTCTCTGTGGTGGGAATTGTTTTCGTTGGCTTGATTTTTTCTTTTCTTCTTTTCTTCTCATCTTGTGCCGGGCACCTGAAACCGGCACCCATGAGTAATTCATTGTGCTTACATAATACGTTCAAAATGCGAGGGCTTGACTAAAAACAAGCTTGAAAAAGAACTATCTGAGTAAGTTCGACATTTTACTACCGGTATCTCAGTGAATATTGCTCTTATTGAAAATAAGAAAACATAGAACTGGAGACAAGTGCTTTCTGAGCACTTCTATCAAGCCATATCCTCCCAAAGACACGGTTGTGATTGGGAATTTTTTCGAAAATTAGACTATCAGTTGCGTTGGTTTTTGAATGATTTTCAAGTGCCGAGCACTGTACCCCTAGCTATTTCCATAACCTTGATCGCCAAATTCTCACAAGTTAAACCCGAAATCGACTCACCTGTGCTCACAGCTCATCCTCCAAGTACTCGAGTACTTGTACTCGAGTACGGCGCCCATGCTCGATAGTCTTTGGCAAACACTCTTGCAACCTACAATCGGATTATCCCTGTAAATTGCCTCGTGGGCCCATAATAGGGTTAGTTTGGCAAGCCAACAGAATTGAGAAAACCAGTTGATGAGAACAAACACGGGTGGGAAGGGCTCGGAATATATACCCGGTAATCCCAAGATTACTCGAGTAGAGAGAGTTGAGGGATGAGGGAGAGAGCGAACCTGAAGGGCTTTGACCACACGTTCGCTCTGGACAGACCTCAGACCGAGATGTGCTGCTATGATATGATTATCGTACCATTATGATAGTTTAGGGAAGACTGGTTGGAAGACAATGCAAGGGATGGTTGTCACTAGGCACTGGGCGCTCGAGGGTTGCTCGAGTAGAGTACGGTAGCCACATTTGATGAGTCCTCCAACCCTCTGAGTAAGGTCGCCTTCCAGGTTATTTCTAATCCCTGAAACAAATCCCTTGGGTAACTGTTAACCTTAAAGTTCATTGGCCAATCGCCATCGAGATGATTGAGCAGGGCCTCGATTACTGGTGGAGGAGGCCAAGGCGGGTGGGGCGCCGTGAGATGGTCATGATCGGCGTCAAATAGGAATTGCCGCCGGAGGAAGAAGAAGAAGAAGAAAAAAAAAGAGAGTCTACTATGGACATGCGGGTCCAACCAAAACCTACAACCGGTACATCGCCACTGGATATAGTACGGTATTGACATACCGGTAACATGTAGGGTGGCGATCTGGGACCTAATAAATACTCGGACCAACGCCCCCCCCCTCCGCCTCCCTTCTCTCCATCATCAGTCGTTTACCCTACCCTGTCTGTCCCTTCCTTACTTTCATCCAGGTTCCACTTCCGGCCATGAAAACCTCAATTTCAACCGGCTTCCTGCTATTCAATGTGGCGGTCATTGCCCAATGTCCTCATATGGGCGAACCCGCTTTGTTTAAACGTGCTGGCGAGAGTGGTGCTCCCTCTGGGCTACCAGGCGATGACGGCTACCTCAATAAATTCTACGTTGATGACGGGAAAGGTGTATACACCACCACGGATTTTGGTACCCCAGTGGATGATACACATTCTCTGAAGGCTGGGGATAGGGGCCCAACGCTCTTGGAGGACTTTGTTCTCAGGACTAAGATCACTAGATTCGATCATGAGAGGGTTCCAGAACGTGCAGGTGAGCTTTCGTCTTTCGTTTTGATACGTTTGTATGCTGATAATGTGTTTTCATAGTCCATGCCCGTGGTGCCGGTGCCCATGGATACTTCGAGAGTTATGGTAATTACTCAAACATTACCAGTGCCTCTTTCCTCGGAAAGGCTGGAAAGCAGACTCCAGCATTCGTTCGATTCTCGACTGTCGCAGGATCAAGAGGTAGTGCGGATACCGTCCGAGACGTCCACGGCTTCGCCTTGAGGTTTTACACCGGTGAAGGAAACTACGATATCGTTGGAAACAACATTCCCGTTTTTTTCATTCAGGATGCCATTCAATTCCCCGATCTCATCCACGCGGTCAAGGTATGATCGCGCGGCAATGATTAGCCTTTTATGATCTAGTGTTAACATTACTACAGCCCCGCCCCGATAATGAAATTCCTCAGGCAGCAACCGCCCACGATAGTGCATGGGATTTCTTCGGCCATAACCCGTCGACTATGCATACCCTTCTTTGGGCTCTCTCTGGTCATGGTATCCCTCGCTCTTTCCGTCATATGGATGGATTCGGGGTGCATACTTTCCGTTTCGTCAACGATGCTGGCAAGTCCAAGTTGGTCAAGTATCACTTCAAGACGAAACAAGGTCTTGCCTCCCTTGTTTGGTCCGAGGCCTTGGTCCTCAATGGTCAGAACCCTGATTTCCACCGTCAGGATCTTTTCGATGCTATCGAGTCAAAGAACTATCCGGAGTGGGAGATCGGCGTTCAAATCATGGAGGAGTCTGATGCCCTCCGATTTGGTTTCGACCTTAACGACCCGACCAAGTTTGTTCCCGTCGAGCTGGTACCTATCACACCTATCGGAAAGCTGGTCTTGAACAGAAACACAAAGAATTTCTTTGCCGAGACCGAGCAGGTTATGGTGAGTGATGACATGATGTGATCTACTGGCGACAGTGGGATCGTCTGTATGGATGCGGAACTGACGTTAGACCATAGTTTAACCCCGGCCATGTCGTCCGTGGCATTGACTTTTCGGATGATCCTCTGCTGCAAGGACGCTTGTTCTCGTATGTCGATACTCAAATCAACCGCCATGGTGGACCAAACTTTGAGCAACTCCCAATCGTAAGCATAGACATAACCAACAACCCAATTAATCTTTTATACATTCTCCAATAACTAACCCCACGATATCAGAACCAACCCCACAGCCCAGTGCACAACAACAACCGCGATGGTGCCGGCCAGAACATGATCCACCTCAACACCGCCCCCTACACACCCAACACCTTGAACGGGGGCTTCCCCATGCCCGCAACCCAGAACGCCGGGCGCGGCCACTTCACCGCTCCTGCGCGAAAGGTCGTCGATGCAAACTACGTGCGCAACGTCTCCCCCACCTTCCTCGATTACTGGTCTCAACCCCGGCTCTTCTTCCAATCCCTAGTCCCGGCAGAGCAACAAATGGTGATCAACGCAGCACGCTTCGAGCTATCGAAGGTCTCCTCCGACGCCGTACGCAAGGCCGCGATCGCACAGTTCAATAAGATCTCCAACCACTTTGCCAGGCGCGTTGCCATGGCCTTGGGCATGCCCGCACCAGCGCCAAATTCCACTTACTATCACAATTATAGGACTTCGGGAGTGTCGGCCTTTGGCAACCCGCTCCCTTCGATCAAGACTTTGAATATCGGAATATTGGCCACCACGGCTTCGCCTGTGTCCATTGCCCAGGCTGTTGCCCTTGCAAAGGCCTTCAAGGGCAAAGGTGCTGTGCCAAAGATCGTCGCGGAGTATATCACCTCCGGCGTGGACATGACATACTCGGCTTCCGATGCGGTCCTCTTTGACGGAGTAATTGTCGTAGACGGCACAGCCTCTCTGTTCTCCTTGACCACAGCCTCGTCAATGTACCCTGCCCAACAGCCGGCAAGTATCGTCCGAGATGCCTTCCTTTACGGAAAACCTATCGCCGCCGTCGGAACTGGAAAAGCCGCTTTCGACGTGTCGACCATTAATTGCTTTCAGGAAGGTGTGTACTGCGTTGGCAATAACACCGCCGGTGGGCTACCGAATACTTTCGAAGCTGGCTTGAAGACTTTCAAGTTCTTGGGGAGATTTGCAGTTGATAGTTAAATTTGAAGTTTTGTAGTATATCTGTTTTTTTTTTTTTT
>QFET01006171.1:57924-77278 GCA_003316355.1 Tuber calosporum | reverse complement strand
ATAGACGGAATCATATATCGTTGCCGGTTGCGCGATATAGATAGTCGAACCTTAACACAGTCATAGACTGCCGGAAAAATACCCTCTACCTCCATGACCACAAAGTCAGATCAAACTGCAATGGGAACAGTACCTAGCCTGGCTCGGCGATGCCTAATCAGGAAGACATACCAGATTTCCTCTAGATGTTCCCACAGGTTTTTGTCACAGAAATACCAGAACCCCTAACACCATAGCGGCGCTTTAACCACCATATTATAATCAAGGACCCTGACCTTTCTATCAATATGCCAACCTTCAAAATCCACGAAATATTTATCCCTAAATTCAAGGCATGGATAGAGAAGCAAATCAGGGCTGGGATACTCTATAGATCATAAACTGCTGGACCCGCCAGCATGCTTATTCAAGGGAAACCTGATGGCAGGATAAGACCATTAGTAGGCCTTCGCTACAGGAATATGAACACTAAGAAGGACGAAGCCCCAATCCCTAATCAGCAGCTCATACTCACCACTGTAGGCAGAGCCAAATTCGGAAGCAAGATAGACCTCAGTGATCCCGACTTTCAAACCAGGGTTGAGCCTGAGGATTAGAAGTATAATACTATAAAGATCCCCTTTAGAGACTTCGCCTGCAAAGTGATGCTGTAAGGAGATATAAATACTCCAGGAACTTTCATGAGAGTTATGGAAGATACCCTCTCAGAAGAGTTAATAGTCTTTGTATAGGTATACATTGACGATATCCTGATATATAGCAATACACACCAAGACCATACCAAGCATATCAAAGCTGTTTTCTAGAAACAGTAAAATGCGCGTCTATATGCCAATCTTAAGAAAAGTGTTTTCTTGGCACAAAAGCTAGATATCTTAGGTCACCTCATCGATGATAAAGGCATTCACCCAGCTCCAGAGAAGATCAAAAGCTTTGAGGACTGGACAAGACCTAAGAAGAGAAAGGAACTTCAGTGCTTTAGTGGGATAGTTAATTATATCTACCAGTTTCTAAAACATATCGTCGCCGTTACTGCACCACTTACAGAGCTTACTGGAGATGCTGATAGGACCTGGACAGACTTGCAGGAAGCAGCCTCTCAAGCATTGAAAAAGGCGTTGAAAAATCATCTATTACTGAAACATATTGACTATACCAAGCCAGAACCAATCTGCCTATTCACCGATGCATCTCCTACATGCAGTCACTCTTGGATAGGCCAAGGACCAACCAGAGATGCAGCCAGACTGGCAGCATCCAATTCCAGGAAACTGTCAACCTCTTAGAGAAACTACCCCACCCACCAACAGGAAGTGCTTGCATTAGTTGAGGCTGTACAAGCCTTAGCCCACCTGTTGTCCCACACAAGGTTCACTATAATTACCGGCTATGAGAGTCTTACCAAGCTCATAACACAGAAGAATCGCAGTGACAGGCAGCAGAGATGGATAATACATCTTAGCCACTTCGATTTCAAAATAGACTACATGTCTGGAGTTTCGAATTATCAGGCAGACTATCTATCCATAATTTATGTAACCAATTCGGGGCCCGAAGATATAATACTACTGGACCCTACCTCTGAAAATTCATATCTCCAGAACCACCACTCCAATCATATTCAAACCAACTATACTTCTTCCCCATACTATAGTCTAGATTACGAAAGTGAAATGGAAACCATTGAAGAAACAGAGCTCTCTCCATCCCTCACTACTCCCGAATCTATATATCAGTCCTGCCTTGACTACCTAGAAAGCCAAGAGATACCAGACAATGCACATACTCGATCCCAAAAGCACAATAATAGCGATTGCAGCAACTATAGCTGCATCCAGGCTGGAATCTCTTTGGGCGACAAAGATACCTTGAACCTTCACCATACCAGAGAGGAACGAAGCCATTCAGGGCTCTCTTAAACCGCCTGCTATGATGACCAGTGCCTTACACACAGAGACAGTAAAGAATCTATTAGATATTTCCCCTAGCACCATGAAAAGTGAAAGCAAGCCAAGAAAGAAAAAGCAACATCAGATACTTTAATTGTCAGTAGCCCCCCTCTAATAAACGATAGCTCTGTGTCCCTACGATCACCACAAAACAAAGACCTCAGACTTGTACCTATATTAACTCCAGCCTCCACACCTCCGGCTTCACCATCTTCCCCAGCTTCTAGACACCTCTATAGGGATCCTGAAGCCTACTGGAATTCTACAGAAACAGATAAGGAACAGACCTTGCTTATTGCCCTCTACTTATCCCTCTTGGGAAAATTCCGCCCTGCTGTTTTTGAAGCTCTCCAGAATAACCCTCTTTTCCTGCAAGTTCTGGAGACAACTGACAAGCTACACTATTCAATCCAAGATGGCATCCTGATAGCTGATAATACAAGCAGCTATTCTAACATCTATATCCCTATAGGGCCTTTAGAAAGGGGTGTATCCCTTTGGGATTCCATCCTTAAAACAGTTCATGAAGGCCTAGAACATTTCTCCGCTCACAAGTACTACAAGTATGCCACTTGTTTCTTCTCGTGGCCTTAGATGCACCTGGACTTTATAGCCTACTGCCGCTCTTGTCATCAATGCCCGATCAACAAGGAACCCACCACACTTCCGGCAGGTAGATCTCTAGCCCTGCCCGCACCTGACGAAGCCTACCAATCGCTTACTATCAATTTCGCTAGCCCCTTCAACAAATCATATATTCATACAACTATCATGATTATTATCGATGGCTTGACTTCTAGACTCATCTTATACAACTTCAGGACTCTGCCTCCTCCGAAAAAGTATTCAGCAACGTCCAAAAGATGATATTTGATGTTCATGGACATTCTCCTATATAGAGTACTGGACCAAGACTCACACTTTATCTCTAAGTTCTAGTCTTAGATGATAAAGTCAGTGGGAATCCAGGTCTGGATGGGAACTCAATACCACCACCAAATCAATGGCGAGGTAGAGTACCGGATTCGCACCCTTAAACAGATGATGAGGAACATCATCTACAAGAGACAGAACAACTGATCTAATGCCCTCTCAGCGATAGCTGCAGTCGTGAATGGCTCCCGCCATGAATCCTTAGGAATATTTCCATACCAAGCACTCTATGGAACCTTTGGAAGGTCATCAATCCTGTCCTCATATCCTCCAGTAAAGTACCAGCAGTGGACGAGATCTTTAATGCCCATGAAGCCACGAGGATAGAATTTGATAAGGCCCAAAAGGATGCCACATTCTGAAAAACTGTGCAAGGAGACAGCGAGGAACCGCTATCGAAGACCATGAAACTTTGGCTCCTGAGTACTTGTTATAAGACGCCCTTACACATCCACCCCTTGACGATCCAAGAAGCTAGGACACCATGTTTTAGACCCTTTAAGGTCCTAGATCATGACTCTAGTATCGATAACTATAACCTTGAATTACCTAACATAATGGAGGGCCAGAAGCCATACTTTCACATCTCATGCCTCAAGGAATACCATGATAACGATCTCAATAGATCTGCATCCAGGAGAATAGATTCGCTAGCCCCTATACTCATCAACAATGCAGAACATTGGGAAGTAGACGAGATACTAGATTATCAGCTACAGAACAATAGAGTCGAGTTCCTGGTACACTGGAAAGGGTATGAAAGGACTGATGACTCTTGGGAACCTATCGAGAACCTGGAGATCTCAATGAAAATTATAGCGCAATACAGGAAAGAAAACCACAGCACAGAACCGATGCCTAAGATCACCTCCCACTACGTCTAGACCACTTGGCAGCCTATGGAAGTCTCCACAATCCCTTGCCCCAGAGCCATAGTACCCAACAATTTCTGGCAGCCCTATAACGAAGAGGAATAGGATTGTGCAGGCTCAGATGATAGCCACTTCAACACTAATGATGATACTATGCTCTGGCCTTGGGAGAGCGTCAATTATCGCTATGGCCTTAGGAGAAGATAAATTTCATTCTCATTTGGGGTATGTAACATGTGTACATGTTCCGGTATATCTATTCTCACTCTTATTAGCCTTTCCTTTGTCAGATTAGCTTCTGTAACGGGGGCACCCTGTAGGAAGATGGATCCTAAGGTTGCGACCGCACCAAAAGACTGAACGCAAAGTTCAAAGAAGGTAAAGATAAAATAATTGAATCAAATGATAAAACTTAATATCGTTAAGCCGGGGGTTCACTCAATTCAAGTCTTCACGAGAGGATCGTTGGTTCTCAGAGTAGAGTGCCGTTCGCGTTTACTTAAGTAGAATTATAAAGCCAACGACACCCATCCCTACTCCGAGCGTTAAGAAAGCTCCCTTCTCCACTCTGGGATCATCTGACACATGGCCCTTCCGGAATTAACTTCAGGTCCTGTGGATCGCTCGGATAAGTTGAGTCCGTTCAATCATACAGGTTTTCTGCAATGCCTTTCGATTAGAACTGCATGAGAGAAAAACCTTCCCGATTGCCGTCTTGTCAATGGCCAACTGACAATCTGACTTTGGACCCAAACCTAGGTATGAGACTCAGTAGCCCTATGGCTTTTTCCGTCTATGCAAGCACTGCAGTCAACTGTATCTACTAGGCCTATCGGCAGCTTTTCTTGTGACTGTGTAGCTCCCCCGGTAAGTGTCTTTACTGAGTTGGCTAAATAGGCGCTACGTATAGCCAACCGTGCAGGGATCACCTTAGCCGTGATAAGACTGAACACCTCTAGTCTCCTGTAACGTCCCTCAGTCATGGTATAGTGCCTGGGCTATCGTTGTATAATTAGTGGAGTTTTATTCTGACAAACTTCCGTTTATCCCCGACCCTCAGATGGCTATTCCGTGGGACCCCCATACCTCCAGTAGGGATTATAGGCACCTAGAGTACCCTCGGAAGGCCATCTGATGTCAATACTAACAACTTGCCCAGGTCGGCCGTCGCCCAACCCTATATATATTCTGCGGACAGCATCTGGGCGGAAGGACGGCAGTGACGGTTACGGGTTTAGGCTACCACCTTCGATTTCTCAGTTTTGTTAGGCTTTTACCAACTGTCACCCTTTCCCACCCGTCGCAAGGGGCGAACGTGGGAGCCGCAAGGGGGTGTTGGACGAGCCAAAATCACTCCAAACACCCTGTGGTACCTGTAGTAGGATTTCGCCCTTCGCGTAACGTTATGGGAGGGTAACTTGAGGTCCACGATTTCATACACGATCCCCAAGGTAGGGTAACTTGGGCCTGTCATAGTGCAAATCGCTGTAGAAGTCTGTGTAACGCCACTTTGTGTTACCAGAAGGTTCCGCGTAACTGACCTATTTGTTACACGCGATTCCACGAGCTAGAAACACCTGGTTACACGATTGTAGCACGCCCGGCGGCGTCTACACTGCTTACCATGTTTTCCTAGGGCCTTCCAGTTACCCTGCCTAAGTGATTACCCTGCCTAACTGAGGGGATGGGTTACCCTATCTAAAGGGTTACCCTGCCTAACCATGCCTCCGGGTTACCCTACTCAAGAGGGTTACCTTGCCTAACCATAGCTCCGGGTTACCCTGTCTAGCTGGGTTACCCTACCTAAGTATTCACCAAGGTTACCCGGCCTAGCTGGGTTACCCTGTCTAACTAGGTACCTAAGTACCCTTTCTTCATGAAAGGTACTTATGGTTGCTATGTAACTTTGCAAGTGTCTGGTACCGTTCCTGTGCATGTCCTAGTAGAACTACTGGCTGGGATGAGGTTCGGTAAGCTATACCAACTGATCTAGGGGCCGTTACACTACTCCCCTCTTCCATAAGTCTGTCCTCAGACTTAGTTTCCTTATATGGGCTGATTTTCCCCACCTATAACCCTTCTAGGTACTTTCATACACGGAGGTCCCTCGGCTTAGCAGGATACCGGTCATGGAAACGCAGCAATGCCTCACCTGCGGTTTCTTCCAACATCTCGAACGGCTCCCAGGAATTTTCTTCACTACCGTACCCTTCCCACGACACCAAGTATTGTACTACCGATGTGGGAATTTTGCTTTCACACTTCCATACCATTGGCTATCTACTATGGCTTCTACTACATAGCTGGGCTCCAAGTCAACGATGTCAGATTCTGGTACTGCTTTTGCAGGTCTGCCCAACAGATCCTCACGGTAAGGTTTCAGAAGTCCCACATTGAAGACTGGATGGATTGTCCACCTTGCAGGCAGCTGTAGCTCATAAGCCCGTGTCCCTATTCTCCTCTTAACTACAAAAGGTCCAAATCTCTTGTAGTCTAGTTTCTCCATAGGTCGCTTAGTGCGAATGTTACGTCGGTCCAACATAACACAGTCTGCCTTCTTAGCTCTGCCTTGGACTACATCCTCCAGGGTGACATACTCTGGTGATGGAAGACCCTTCTGGTCATGCCATTTCCGCTGTCGGTCCTGGGCCCTTTGCAGTGTCTCTTGAATGTCTTGCCATGTACCCTCCCAATCTTTGACAACAAGTTCACGGTTTGTGTGTATACTTTGATGTTCAGACACGGCCGCGGACCAATTGGTCCGTGGCACAAACCCGTGGTTCGCCTCAAAGGGTGACACCTTCGACGACTCGGATATTGACGTATTGTATGTGTGCTCTTCTAAGGGTAACAGTGCAGCCCAATCGTCTTGCTGGTAGGAACAGTAACTTCTTAGATACTGTTCCAAGGTCTGATTAACCCTCTCAGTTGCCCATCTGTTTCAGGATGGAAGGCCTGGACACATTGAGTTTGACTTGTAGTAGATCCAAGAGACTTATCCAAAACTTGGATGTGAAACTGGTATCGCGATCAGGAATGATCGTCTCTGGGAGCCCATGCAATCGCCAAATCTCCTTCAGAAATATGAGAGCAAGTTCCTTTATGGGCACCTCAGTTGCTAAAGGGATAAAGTGAGCCATCTTGGAGAATCTATCTACTATGACCCAAATCTTTGTGTATCCCTCTTAGTTTGGCAATGCCACAATGAAGTCCATGGAAATAGCATTCCATGGTCTCATCGGAACTTCAAGAGGCTCAAGCAAGCCAAACTTCTTATGCCAGATCGTTTTGCTTCTTTGACATACATCACAGGTCTGAACATATTCAGTGATGTTTTCCACTATTCTCGGCCAGTAGAAGTTTGCCTTAACTCGTGCTATTGTCTTGTATGTTCCAAAGTGTGCAGCAATGCGTGAATTAAGTTCTGCTTCCATGATCGTTCGCTTAAGTCCCTCGTCCTTCCGAACATACCACCGATTCTTGTAGGTGAGCAAGTCCTTTTCCACATCGAAATGGGCATCCACAGTGTTACTTTTGCTAACCACTGCCTTTAGTACTACCAGGTACGCCTGGTCTAGTTTCGCAGCAGCACGCAAGGCTGTCAGAAATCCAGACTGCAGGCGAAACCCTTGACAAGTAAGTAGCATCTGTGGGCGCAGGAGGTCTCGTTCCTGCTGTATGTGCCACTGCCCATGCCAAAAAAATGTTTGTGGTAGAGGATCACTCCCCCCTTCCGGGCGGTAGTCCCTACGCCGCGATAACGCATCTGCCTTCACATTAAGCCGGCCTTTTCGGTATACCACCTTGAAGTTAAACGGCTGTAGGAATTCCGCACAGCGGTGTTGCCTCCGGTTTAGGACCTTGTTACTATTAAAGTACTCCAGATTCTTATGGTCTGTGTATACCACAATCTGGTCTTCCACTGAGCGCAATAGATGATCCCATTCCTGGAATGCTGCGACGATCGCCGTTATCTCTTTATCGCGAACATCGTAGTTCACCTGCACAGGCAGGACCTTCCTACTGTGATAGGCTACTGGGTGCCATTTCTGGTCATCACATAATTGGGATAGCACAGCACCCAATGCGAAATCACTGGCGTCTGTCTCCAACTTAGTGGGACGAGAGCCATCAAAGTGTGTCAGAATGGGACCAGTGGTGAACAACTCCTTTAGATGTTCAAATGACCGCTCACAAGCGGGCGACCAGTCCCACTTTACATCCTTCTTGGTCAGATCCGTCAGAGGTTTTGCCACTTTACTAAACCCGTTGATGAATCGACGATAGAAGTTCGCAAAGCCCATGAAGCATTGAACGTCAGTTACGTTCTTAGGAGTCTTCCAAGCCTTGATCACCACTGCCTTACGAGTCGTCGTAGGTATCCCATGCTCGGGTATCTTATACCTTGGGGATTCAACTTCCCTTTGGTGGGGGGTGGACTTTTTTATGCTAACGCAAAGACCTGCCTTGCGCAGTCTCTCCATTACCTGACGAACTAACGAAACATGTTCTTTGATCGTCGCTTAGTATATCAAGATGTCATCCATATAGGCGATGACTCCTGCATCAAGCATATCCCTGAATACGCTATTGATCATACTCTGCAAGGTAGATGGTGCGTTGCACAGCCCAAACGGCATTTCCGTATACTCGTACAGGCCATAACTACTCTTGAGGGCGGTTTTCCATTCTTCACCCGGTGCCATCCGGATGAGATAATAGCCATTTTTCAGGTCCATCTTAGTGAGCACCGTGGCTTTCCCGAGCCTGTCTTGTAGCTCGTTCATCAAAGGCAAAGGATACTTGTTCTTAATAGTTATCTTATTAAGCCCTCGATAGTCGATACATAACCGAAGCGTTCCGTCTGGCTTCGGCACAAAGAGGATAGGGGCTCCAGCGGACGACGTACAACGCCGGATCTTCCCTTGTTCCTCCATTTCCCGGATGTAGTCATCCAGTACATCTAATTCTTGCTTAGAGAGTGGGTATATGGGCCCCGATGGCGGTTTGGCCCCTGGCTCGTGTTCAATCCTGTGATCAAGCTCAGTATGCCAGGGAAGGGAAGTTATATTTTCTTGACTGAAAATATCTGCATAATCCCGATATTCTGGTAGTAAGTTGACGCTAATGTCCTTGCCACCTTCTCCAGTATCTATTGCCATACCCAAAAGGTATACCTGACTACTATCCTCGGCTAGGAGTTCTTCACCGGTGATGAACTCCATTCGTCGCTTAGCGACAATACAGTTTGTCTTACAGTATTCTTAACGCCACTTCAGAATACCAGTTTCCCAGGCAATATCGGGATTGTGGTCCTTCAACCACGACATCGGAAGATAGCCGTCTACCTTGGTGTCCGGCATATCCGCAAGTTCGAACCTTATATGATTCACATGGTCGCCTATCTTCATTCTCACCGTCGCGGTGTAATGAGCCCCGGACCCTGGAATCTGGTTGCCACTTGCATCAGAGATTGGTGTCGGATGTTTCCGACGGATACATGGTAATTGGGCTTTCTTAACCCAGGTTCTACTTAGCATGGCACCCGTAGCGCCACCGTCAAACCGAAGTAAGGCTTCCTTACTATTTCTATGCTTCTTGAAATTCCAGTCCAAGCGGACTTTCAAGTGTATTGACCTAGTGTGGGGCGGCGGGCCAACTAGCCGCGCCTGCTTAGCGGGTCTTTCTTCGCTAACAGGTTTTGTTCGCTTAAGCGTCATAATGTATCTCTTGTTATATAATAAAGTTTGGGTGTTTACTATCACGCCTGCGAGATTTCGGGTATTTAACCCTCCTCATGTAAATTTGTAAATAAGTTCAATTGCTTAATCAAGTCCAGCCTGATTGATATACATAAGTGAAACAAAACCAATGAAACCAGACCATCTCTATCGGTCTTCCCCAAGGAAAGCAAACAACAAAGGAAATAAGGAATAAAACCCTCGCAAAACCTTAACAAAAGAAAACTCGTAATCCCACCGCTTTCTGACAGGGGTGGATCAGCCTTGTTCTTTTGTAAGAGTGAGGGCACTCACCTAGTCCAATTTCCCTTTCCTTCTACCCTTTTCCTCCGCACCTTAATGCAAAGAGTGGTAGTCAGCTTTCTGGTTTCTCAGATACTGCCTAAAGGGCTTACCTAATTACTTCCATCGGTATCAACCTCCAAAAGGGGAGGGGAGCCGCGGACCTCTGTTACCCTTTTGACAACAGGGGGTGGAGCCTCAATGCGACGGTGTTTAGATACCGTAGGTGCTAAATGCTCAGCCTCAGAAGCAGACCGCTTGCGTGTGGGTTTGATTGATTGCACTACGGGTTCGGGAGCAGT
Source organism: Tuber calosporum (assembly GCA_003316355.1). Taxonomy (NCBI): domain Eukaryota; kingdom Fungi; phylum Ascomycota; class Pezizomycetes; order Pezizales; family Tuberaceae; genus Tuber; species Tuber calosporum. The sequence goes on along the minus strand of QFET01006171.1, from coordinate 67,199 downwards.
ACACTGTTTCCAAAAGTGACTCTTGGTTCCACACCGGGAACATTGTTTAAACCGACGGCGTTTGTCAATCAGAGTAGTCGGAATATTCTGATGTTTGAATTCATAGTCTGATTTCTTAACCCTGGAGGGGTTAGCCGTGCTCATTTGAGGCTGGGGATTTCGGTTCCCAGGGCCTCGCTCCTTCTTTCGTTGTCGCTTAGCGACTGCGGACCTGTCATCTGCTCGTTCGTGGGTGGTAGGTTTTTCCTTCACAACCGTTCTGTGGAAGGATGCAACGTCTTCCAGCTGGTGGCTGGTGTTGCGAAGCAGGTTCAGGTAATCGATGTATGCTTGCGGGTGTGGAGTTTGCAGTCCCCAAGCATTTCGCAATTCTGCGATCATGCCAATGCGGGCCTTATCCTTCACTACCACCGCGTCATAATGCAACTCACTGGCTAAGCGAATGAGTTCAACGACAAATTGGTCCACCTTTCCTGGCTTCATAGCCAAACCATTCCACTCACGAAGAGCACGATCCCGATCCGAGAGACCGCCAAAACTGGACTCTAGGCATTTTCGGAAGCCTCCCCAGGTATGTAACTTGTTGCTTGATTTAAAGGTCACTCCTGCCCGTTGAGCGGCATCCTGGCTAATGTGCACATGGATGCTGTTATACCATTTCTTTGCGGCCCCTTCAAGAAGCGCGATAATCAGACTGACTTTGTCCATATCAGACAACTTACAGTGTCGATAGTAGTCAAACGTAATCTCCGCATCCTGGATGATTCGCTGTGTGTCAAGTGGGTCTCCATTAAACCCCTTGATCCCCAACTTCTCGGGCTTCTTTTGCCGAGTGTGGGATTTCTTGTTGGATCTTCGAAGAAAGTCTGTCAAGGCTTGACACCGCTCATTATATCGTCGCTTCCTAACCTGATTCCAGCGTGACTTTCGTCGGCCCAGAGATCGGCTAAGATCGCGGAGGGAGGAAGAAGATTCGTCGCTACTGCTCGAGGAGTCGGAATCACCGGGTTCTCCTACTTCGCCGACGTTTCCACCACCTGGTGGTTTGCTACCACCATCTCCACCAGTGTTTCCACCGCGGAGCCCCAATGGTTCCTGATATCCGCTCAAGCGGTCCTTTGAGCTTGCGTGACTGGCTTCTGGGAGAGAAGCTTCCGGAGGGGAAAACAGTCTCGCGGGGGGTGCGGGGGATGGGGGGCCTTTTGCGGCAAGGACCTTATCCACTCCCCTCTGCACTAACTGTTGGAAGCGGGGACAAGCTCCAACATCCGTATGGTCTTCCGAACCACAGAAACGAAAATGGGTCTTTTTCAACTTCGGACCCTTGGGGTTTTGAATTATCGGATCACCGGTCCCCTTCGTACATGGCGGACTATAGTGAAATGCGATATTCCCATCAGGTCTTCCCTCCATCCTACAAGTAGGAGAAAAATAAGCCGTAGCGGGAATGCGCTTATACCCCTGGAAACCCAGTCCTCCTGGCGCCGCCCGTGGGTTTGGCCGGAGCCGGCGGTGCTGTCGGGAGGACGAGCGGTGCCGGACTTTGTGGTGTGGCCGGCAAGGGGGTTGCCTCTGCCACCGCATATGGTCGCTCAGCTTCTAAAACTATAGTTGGCGTTGATGGCTCAGCTGGAAGGGCTGCTACGGCGGTCGTAGTTTTAGGTTTTGCTGGTCTCTTGTCCTTTGTTACACCTGCGAGGCGTGAAGACCTCCGGACCGTGCCTGAGCCAGAAGGGCTTGGAGATCGGCTGGCTAGGCGGGCTTCAACAGCGAGGGCAAAAGGTGATACCAGCGATGTGCCTGGAGTGAGGCCAAGTCCCCAAGCTTCCCGGGCATGTGGCATTAAATGCTCATCCCAGGTGACATTTGCCATAGCTTCCGCAAAGTGCGGGGCAAAACTGATCGGTCCTGTGCGGACAAGGGGAAGCGGTGGAGCTTGCTCCATAAACACATCATTTTAGGAATCAATGCAGATTCCTTGTCTCACAGCCCACTCGAGGGCCTATAGGCGACCCTTCAGCGCTTGCGCTGTCATGACCTGGTGGCGATAGGCACCTTGGACCTTCTTTACCCAGTCGGTGGCCATGTTGACCATTTTCTCTTGAAAATAGGTCTGCTTTGCCTCCACAAAGCATTCGAGTTAGGACTGTGCTTCCACGAACCTACGGCCTACTTCATGTAGGATGTAATTCTCAAAGACTTCGTGGGTAAAACGTTCAAAAGTTACCACTTCAGGGACCGTCTCAGGTACCATCACGAAGGGATTGTGGGTGATGGATTCCATGAGTGCCCTAGGATGGGGGTTCACCATGGTCTGACATACCTGAGGCACCTCAATGGGTGCCGCTTCAATCAACTTCGTAACCGCCTCCCAACCCAGGCCCTATAGGTCTGCGATAACATTGTAGTCCAAGAGGTGACCCGGTGTGGGAGGGACGGTAGTCCGTTGTGAACGCGTAAGAGACATTTCAGACATAATACTATCCACCCTAGGCTACTTGTTCCCGACAAGGTTACCAGTACTCGTAAATGTCAGAAAGGGGTCTCGAGGAGCAACAATTCTCAGGAGAGAGTTAAGCGAAGAGCTTAACGATATACTGTAACGGGGGCACCCTATAGGAAGATTGATCGTAAGGTTGCGACCGCACCAAAAGACTCAACGAAAAGTTCAAAGAAGTTAAAGATAAATTAATTGGATCAAATGATAAAACTTAATATCGTTAAGCCGGAGCTTCACTCAATTCAAGTCTTCTCGAGAGGATCGTTGGTTATCAGAGTAGAGTTCTGTTCGCCTTTACTTAAGTACAATTATAAAGCCAACGACACCCATCCCTACTCCGACCAACAAGAGAGCTCTCTTCTCCACTCAGGGATCATCTGACACATGTCCCTTCCGGAATTAACTTCAGGGCCTGTGGATCGCTCGGATAAGTTGAGTCCGTTCAATCATACAGGTTTTCTGCAATGCCTTTCGATTAGAACTGCAGGAGAGAAAAACCTTTCCGATCGCCATCTTGTCAATGGCCAATGGACAATCCGACTTTGGACCCAAACCTAGGTATGAGACTCAGTAGCCCTATGGCTTTTTCCGTCTATGCAAGCACTGCAGTCAACTGTGTCTGCTTGGCCTATCGGCAGCTTTTCTTGTGACAGCCAGGCTCCCCCGGTAAGTGTCTTTACTGAGTTGGCTAAATAGGTGCTACCTATAGCCAACCGTTCAGGGATCACCTTAGCTGTGTTAAGACTGAACGCCTCTAGTCTCCTGTAACGTCCCTCCGTAATCGTATAGCGTCTGGGCTATCGTTGTATAATTAGTAGAGTTTTATTACGACAAACTTCAATTTATCCCCGACTCTCAGATTGCTATTCCGAGGGGCCCCCATACCTCCCATAGGGATTATAGGCACCTAGAGTACCCTCGGAAGGCCATCAGATGTCAATACTAACAACTTGCCCGGGGTGGCCGTCGCCCACCCCTATATATATCCTGCTGACAGCATGTGGTCGGAAGGACGGCGGTGATGTATACGGGTTTACGCTACCACCTTCGTTTTCTCAGTTTTGTTAGGCTTTTACCAACTGTCACCCTTTCCCACCCGTCGCAAGGGGCGAACGTGGGAGCAGCAAGGGGGTGTTGGACGAGCCAAAATCACTCCAAACACCCTGAAGTACCTGTAGTAGGATTTCGCCTTTCGCGTAACGTTATAGGAGGGTAACTTGAGGTCCACGATTTCATCCGCGATCCCCAAGGCAGGGTAACTTGGCCCTGTCATAGTGCAAATCGCTGCAGAAGTCTGTGTAACACACCTTTGCGTTACCAGAAGGTTCTGCGTAACTGACCTATTTGTTACACGCGATTCCACAAGCTAGAAACACCTGGTTACAGGAATGTAGCACGCCCGGCGGCGTCTACACTGCTTACCATGTTTTCCTATGGCCTTCCAGTTACCCTGCCTAAGTGGTTACCCTGCCTAACTGAGGGGATGGGTTACCCTATCTAAAGGGTTACCCTGCCTAACCATGCCTCCGGGTTACCCTACTCAAGAGGGTTACCCTGCCTGACCATAGCTCTGGGTTACCCTGTCTAGCTGGGTTACCCTACCTAAGTATGCACCAAGGTTACCCGGCCTAGCTGGGTTACCCTGTCTAACTAGGTACCTAAGTACCCTTTCTTCATGAAAGGTACTTATGGTTGCTATGTCACTTTGCAGGTGTCTGGTACCGTTCCTGTCCGTGTCCTAATAGGACTACTGGCTGGGCTGAGGTTCAGTAAGCTATACCAACTGATCTAGGGGCCGTTACAGCTTCATTTAATTTGATTTCTATTGTATTTGATTTCCCTACCGTAATCTCTAGATTCCGGCGACTTGATTACTGCATACTTTGTAGGATCGGCAGGATTGTGCCCCATGAGTTCCAAGGGAAATAATAGGTCCTGTATACTGGTTGTTGGATTGAGGAAGTGTTGTGGGAATGCCCCAGGCTTTCCTGGACTCCGGTAGGGCTACAGGAGGCTTGTAGCTGTAAACTCACTGGTAATGATAGTGGCTTCAGGTTTCCAGAGCCTCAGCTCTTGCAGTAAAGAATTTAGGTATTTAAGAGTGGTCTCCAGGCTAGCAGGAGACATCAGACAATACACAGATGCCTAGACAGTGAATACACTTAGTTGGACGGCGATCCTATTGTCCTCATTCGCTCTATGAACCATTCTATTGTACTCCACTTGTCTTCGCTTCTTAGAAGGTCTCCCTTAGACACCAAAGCGATAGTAGCCTACCGCTTAGGCTCAATTGTATAAACTTTCCCACTGGATAGCGGCAATGAGACACACCAACAAGTGCCAGAATTCAAGTAGATGTAACGAATTCAGAGGAGATAATGGAACAAAACACGAACCTATACCCAGATCCGATTCCAGGGAGGTTACTACCTTTACTGAAGATCAACCACAGGATCACAATGGAGGATCCAGAGAATCTGAAGATGACAATATACTCAATACCAGGAAACTATGAGATTTGAGTCAAGGCCTGGCTGGAGGAGGAACAGCGAGAAGGAGTCATTGAAAGAGCAGAAGTGCCTGGAGCAGCACCTATGTTTGCAGCGGTCAAAGGGAAGACTGATGGCAGATTGAGATGTCTAGATGGCCTTACAGTGAGAAATAACAACACTCAGAAGGATGACGAACATATTCCTAATCAAAGGAGATTACTCAATGCATTAGGAAGGGCAGTGTACAGAAGCAAGATCGACCTGACCGATGCTTACTTCCAAACAAGAGTGTACCCTCACTATGTCAAATATAACAGTTTTAAAATACCCTTGGGAGGTTTTTTCAGCAAAGTTATATTACAAGAAGACATGAATGCACCAGGAACATTCCTTGGAATCATGTCTGATCTACTCTCTGATAACCTAGGAGAATTTGTGTGGGTTTATATCAACAATATACTGATATTTTCCAATATAGAGTCTGACCACTTGAAAAACATTAAAGCGGTCTATTACAGGTTAGAAAAAGCGGAGTTCTTTGAGAGCAGAAAGAAGTCAGACTTCTTTGCAAGAGAATTTGAAGTATTAGACCATGTCATCGATGACAAGGGGCTTCGACCATCCGCTGTGAAGATCAGAAGGATTAATGATTGGGAAACACTGAAGAATAAGAAGCAAGTCTAGGAATTCGTAGGATTAGTAAATTACATCAGCCAATTCCTAGCACATATTCACAGGATAACATCACCCTTGACGGATCTTAGCGGAAATTAGGAGTTTGACTAGACACCAACACACGATCAAAGTATCAAGAATCTAAAGGAGATCGCCAAATAGAATCAGGTCATGAGACCGATCAACCACACCTCAGGACAAAATATATTCCTCATTACCTATGCCTCTGACTCAGGGTAGGAGCTTGGGTAGGATAAGGAGACACACCTGAAATAGTGTAGCCTGCAGCATTGCATACCTGAAAGTTCACACACTTACAAATGAAATATAGAACTACTGAGAAGGAGGGACTTGCAATAATGGATGCCTTAACCTCCTTTGATCATATTCTTGCAGGGCATAAATTTGAGATCATAACCGACTACCAAATATTGGTGTACCTGAAGTGAGCAAAGAACCCCTCACACAAGCAGCTGAGGTGGTGAACACATTTGGGAAAATAAGAGGCAAAGACATGCCATAGGCCTAGGAAGGAAACTATTTAGCTCACGCTCTATCCCGCCTTTATGCACAATTTTATCCTGAACAAAACTATGCTCAAGACCAGACTAACGATAAAGATTCAAATCCTCACAATATTGCTTTAACATCCTGAAATCTGTCGTGCTTTGAACCACTTCCTGTTGAAGAACCACTTTCTTTGGTTAATTCTGGTTGATCTATCAGGGCAAGAAAGACTGGGGAGACAAATTCAAACTAAATATCACTGATGACAAGAGAAATCATGCGACCATGTACCGGAGTGCATATTATGATCGGCAGTGTACCATCCATAAGCACGAGAAGCACGGAGACACCATAGTTCTCCCCAAGCTAGACTCCACCTCCTAAGAATGAAATATGATCTTGCTACCACTAGGGCCAGACTCAGACCTATATGCAATCAGGCGATGTTTGAATAAACAACTAGGAGTCATAAGTTCGGAATACCAGGACCAGTAGAGTCCTTACCAACACCCATCAAAGGAGCCTAAGTGACCACTCTACTCCATTGCGGCACTCGGCCAACCAAGGCTTCTACCAGTCATCGAGCCACCTACCCTCCCTCACCACCAATGTACCCTCTATGAGCTTTACGAGGATGTGGAGGAGCAAGTACTATAGCTGGAGCCTGTACAGGATGAACGGGATACGGCAGCAGTTGTGCTAGAGATGAGCAGCCACTGGAGGAAACAGATGGTAGAGGCCTACTAGAACATTCACTTGTACAAGCAACCTTCCAACACTTGCAACAGTGGGAGAGGTGGCAAGCTATCCCAGACTAGGATAAGAGATTGACTGATGTATGCAATGACAAGGGGTTGTCAAGATTGCATATTCATACTTAAGGGATATGTAGGAAATGGGATAACGCTAAGGGAGATCGTTATTAATGAGATTCATAACAGGGGACACCACAGTGCAGATAGGAACCTACGCTATGCCACAGATTACATATTCTGGCCAGAGATAAGGAAGGACTTTCGAGTCTATCTTCGCCAATGTCATTTTGCTAAAGAAATAAGTAACCTAACTAGCTACCAGAAGTAGCGGCACAGTCTATACCAGTACCCTCCAAGATATTCACCTCCTACTCTATCAACTTTGCAGGACCATTCAACAAATCTGGAAACAACAAGTACAATAAAGGACTAGTAGGTGTAGATAGGGCGGTTGGATTTACTAGGTTTATTCCTACACATTCAAGCAGTCACGCGATTGATACCCTAACCCTCCTCCGGCACCATATCTTCACCCCACATGGAGTACCTACTTCCATTATCAGCGACACAGACCCACGTTTTACATCCCGATTTAGGGCTCAAAGCATGACGTCTTAGGGTATTGAGCACATCAAGGCAGTTCCTGTACTCCAAGAAACCAATGGCTAGGTTGAGAGGAAGATTAGAGAACTCAAGACCGCCTTATTGAAAGTTGTTAACATGTGCTAGAACAACTGGTTACTTGCGCTTCCCAAGTTAGCAGCCTACCCGTATGCAGGACATTCTGATATCCTGAACACATTACTATACAAAGTAGTGTATGTACGAGATTGCCGAATGCTGTGGACTATCTGAGTCAGAAACACCCAGGTGCCTGCCTCCAATGACTGCCTGAACAGAGACCAGGAATTGCGAAACGAGGTCTACCAATCCGTCAAGATTGCGAGATTTATAGGTACCAGGATGGCAGCAAGAAGAAGGACCATCCATAAACACAAGGAAGTGGTCGAAGGATTGTTAGTCTAGGGAGACCTATTCGCTACAGAATCTGGGAGAAGCTAGAAGCTGGAACCCAGATGGTGAGGAACCTACGAGTTGTTGGAATACGATTCCTATACACCAAGTTACATGGTCAAGATGGACATCAGTATGTAACAACGCAAGGAAGTAGGTTTTCATTGATCTACAGGGAAGAGATTTATGGAGAACGATGATACTAGGTTCCATGGTGTTAGGGGTAGCCGATTCAAAGAACAAGTGAATTGAACAAGGCCTAAATATTAATTGCATAGACGGAGACTTGTCAAGGAAGGCTAGTCTGATTGAGTATCAAAGATTTTACAAGTAAAAGCTATCATATTGATAAGATCTCTGCTCCATTACTTGATGCTGTATCTAATTCCGGGGACTGCCTAGGTATTTATACCCTGCGACCTTGATCCCACGGCGTTACAACTTCTAAGATCTTCTTACTATGGTTCACAAGTGTGAACCCTGTTAGACCCAGAGAACTTAGTCTCTCGCCTTAGGTCTTCAGTCACCTGGACCATTTAGCGGAATGGTAGCGTCCAATCTCCCAATTGGAGTATCCCGATCTGTAGACCCTTATCCATATATTAGGTGATCAATGCTCATGTTGCCATGCATCGGCGACCTCAGTCTTTCGATAGGCTCATTGGATAATATCACTTATAAATACTTATCCGACCATCTGATTTCTTCCGTTCGACCTGCTATTGCAAGACAGAGGCGTCTTCTTGGAAGTCAGGCAACAATCCCTCGGTCATGGTGTTGTTATCGTCTTGCAGGAAGGTAGGCAGATGCAAACTCGATTGGTAGAAATTATCTCATTCAACCAGAAACCCTGATGGACCAGCGAGTTGAACACGTGACCTCAAGTTGAACTATGTGACCTTATACCCTTAGACCATGATGGCGGTGACGTATACGGGGTTAAAAGATGTGTTCCATTTGCTAGTTTTTCTAAGTAAACGAACAACTACATAAGGTGCCAGTGTTGACTCAGAGGGCAAACGCCATAGCCGCATGGGGGTGATTGCCTGTAGAGGCTTAAAGTGATGCAGTTCCTGCTGCAAAGTATTGTTATCCTCTTGATAGTCGTTTGTGTCTAACACGAGCTCCCTCCTTCTTGTGGTTTGTCCCGAATCACTTTCCAAAGTTACCCTCTCTTTAGGCAATCCATATAAAATCAAACAAAAATTTAATTCCAAATATAAAAAGTAAAAATAAAAATAAAAATAAAAATAAAAATAAAAATAAAAATAAAAATAAAAATAAAAATAAAAATAAAAATAAAAATAAAAATAAAAATAAAAATAAAAATAA
>QFET01006171.1:0-57785 GCA_003316355.1 Tuber calosporum | reverse complement strand
ATAAAAATAAAAATAAAAATAAAAATAAAAATAAAAATAAAAATAAAAATAAAAATAAAAATAAAAATAAAAATAAAAATAAAAATAAAAATAAAAATAAAAATAAAAATAAAAGTAAAATAATACCCAAATTTTAAACAATTCTTAAATTTAACTAGTCCTCCCTTGAACTCAACTTGGTAGGGTGAATAACCTAACCTGTTTGCTTGGCCACGTTGGAAAAAACTTTTCCTAGTTATTCAACATTGCACACTTTGGCATATCCGGATTCTCCCTATGAAATGCCTCCTCTAATTCCTATGCATGCTCTAAGAGGTCTGGTGCTTCGCGGGTATTTTCATCTTTTGAATAACCAGACCAGTTCACAAAATAATGTAACTCACGCATTGGTCGGTTATGGCCTCCAACACATAGGGTATATGAGATTATATCACTCTTCACGATTCTTTCGATTTCCTATTCAAAATCAGAATCGATTTCCTATAGCAGGTGGGGAGGTTGATCCCTTGCTGGTCGATTGAATGTCCGATAGGGTTCCATCAATGGTACATCAAATATGGGATAGATATTCCATCTTGGTGTTACTTCTAGTTTGTATGCTCGCTACCCTCTTTGTTCCAATACCTTAAACGGGCCATAGAGCTTTGAACTAAGTTTCTTAGATGGGCGCCTGGAATTCTGGCTTCGCGTTCCTTCAGCTATTCTGGTTGTGGATGGAATCCATAGTTTGCGTAGAATGGTGACATGCGATGAGCATTCGTTACGGAATTATTGTAGGCATGCTCAGCTGGTGGTAACAACTTGTACAATTCTATTTGATCATAATTGACAAAATTTATGTGGTATACTTCCGAAACTTGGTTGGTCCTCTCCATTTATCCATCTGTTTGCGGGTGGTACGCAGTTGACATCTTTCGTTTTATCCCAAAGGTTTTGCATGGGGATTCCCAGAATTCTCCTGTGAACTTTGCATCTATGTCGGATATAATTTCCGCTGATGGTCCATGTAGCTTCCATACCTCCCTCCACAATACGTTTGCAATATCTTTAGCAGTTGCATTACTTTACAGACCTATAAAGTGAGCCATCTTTGTAAATCGGTCCACGACCACCATAATTTGTGTTCTTCCTTGTGATTCTGGGATTTGTGTGATGAAGAGAGTCGATATGGATGACCAGGATGCGAACTGAACTTCTAGAGGCTGCAGTAAACTGAACCGCGCATGTTGTTAGGATTTATAACGTTGACATTCATCGCATAACAGTAAGTAGTCATTTATCCACGCTGTCAGCCCTTTCCAGTAAAGGTCCCTGATAACTATTTCCTGAGTCTTTTCCTGTCGAAAGTGTCCCGCTACCTTAGAGTTGTGGCAACTTTTAGCTATAGTTGTATGAAGCTATTCATTTTCTGGAATGTATACGCGATTCTTATGGTAGATTAGTCATCCAGTTACCGCCCAAGGACTTGGTAATGAATTGCCCTCATTGGTTAATGTTTCCAATTCCTGCTTGAGTTCCTGCCAGTCTAGATCATTTTGGCCTGGTTCTTTGATGGTTCTAAATAATGGCTGGTCAAATTTCCTAATATTGACCTTGGAGATTATAACATTAGACATTAGGGGTATCCCTTTGTCAAGTCTTGCTTGATGGTCTATTTCATCAAGAAACTCATTTTCGGCCATTACCTCTTCTAAGTATCCGAACACTACCTGGGTCTTGTTGTCAGTTGAGCGTCTAGGCGATACATCTGTACTTCCAAATCCGCCATTGCCCCATGCAGTTTCTGCTAGTCTGTCAACCTCTATCGGGTGTGCTGTGTGTATGTTCTCAATGATTATTTGTGCCATTTGGTCCCCTTTGCGAACCTGGCCGTCTTGATTTCCTTGGTTTATTAAGATAACCTTGACTTCTCTGCTGTAATCCGCGTCGATTTCTCCTCCACCAATGATAATCAAATATTTGGCGGCAATTCCACTGTCTGGTGCCATCCGTGTGTATGTTCCTGTAGAAATCCCACAGAAATCACAGTTTCTACCAACCTTTGTACTTTGGCTGGAATAATGAAAGATTCTAGTGCATACAGGTCGATTCGGGCTGCTAGTCGGGACGCTTTCGTTGGCTATCATGCTTTTGGAGTTAGAAATTTTATTCGCAGGGAACCTGTAGATTCTGTGCCAATTATTCATTCCTCCCTTTCTGTTTGGTTTAACTGCAACAGTGTAATTTGGAAGTGAGAAGGCTTGAGTATTGACTTTTCGATATGCGCAGCCACCTCTTCCTGACTGTACTCCGGCCATTGGCTTAGTGCATCAATCTTTCCGCATCATTTTCCCGGTCGATAGAAAATCTTGAAATGGTAGTTCGCAAATTGCAGAGCCCACCATATTTGCCGTGGATTCCATACCTTCGTTGATAGGAAGTTCAGTAGCTTTTAGTGATCTGTGTATACTGTCACTGGATATTTCTGTTCCAACCAGGTACTGTTTCCACTGTTTCAATGCTTTCTTAATCGCTAGAAGATCCTTATGATGGATGTCATAATTTCGTTCGGCCGGGCTTAGTTTTCGCGAGCAAAAAGCCTCATGATGTGGTTTTTTCTCCTTAAACTGTGAGAGGACATATCCTACCGCAAAATTGCTAGCATTGGTCTCCACAATGGATTCTCTGTCTGGGTAAAAATGACAGAAGATTGGGTCTGAGATGAATGTTTGTTTAATTTCCTCCAACGTCCCGTTTTGTCCTAGCCCCTAGCTGAATTTCCTGGGGTCGCGCTTCCTTGTTTCGGTAATTGTTTTGCAGATTTTGGAGAAATCTTTAATGAAACGTCGGTAAAAGTTGGTAAAGCCAAAGAATACTTTCACCTACTTGACAAACCTGGGTGCCTTGCAATTTTTTATACTCTCGACCTTTCTTTAACTCATGGAGACTCCATACATTGTCACAAGTTAACCCAAAAACTCGCCTGTTTTTACGTGAAAACCCAACTTGATGGTTGACACTGCTAGATCATATTCTTCCAAGCGAGAAAGAACCTTCTTGACTAAGTCGATGTATTCTTTACTTTTTTGGAGTAGAGCAGGATATTGTCCAGGTAGACCACCAGTCCTTTATCTAAAAATTCCCGTAGAACTTTTTTCATCATGGCCTGGAATGTAGCCAGAATGTTTACCAGCCCGAATGGCTTTACATTCTATTCAAAGTGGCCGTGTCAGGTTCTGAATTCTGTTTTCCACTCTTCTCCTTCCTTCATATTCCAGAGGTGATAGCCATCATTTCAGTCAAGTTAGTGAATATTTGGGCCCTAGCTACCCGGTCACGGAGCTCGCTCATTAGGGGTAGCAGGTATTTGTTGGCCACTGTTAGCTTATTTAACTGTAGTTAGTCAACACCTAGCCTCATTGATCTATCAGGTTAAGAGACAAAAACTAAATTGGACCCCCATGCAGGAGATTTGCTTTCCACGATTTTACCTTGATCATGCATTTTCTGAAGGTATTTGCAAATCAAATTCATCTGGGCGGCTGACATGGGATATATCAGGGTCTATGGCAGTACAGTTCCAGCTATTCTATCAATAGCGTGGTCAAAAGTCCTTCTTCCCGCTAGTTTCTCTACCATTTCCGGTGTAAAAACTCTTTTAAATTCTTGGTATTCCGGAGGTATTTGCTAGGACTTCGTAGCCTTAGTAGTGGAGACAACCTCGCTGGTTCCGATATATCGTACTTCTGGGTCCTAGGCCACGGTCTCGTACCATTCAATTGTCTGGTCTATTATTTATCATTAACATGACATTGGCATTTTTCATCTCTAAATGTTCATTTTTGTGTATCCTCAATGTACCTTATGGGTGTTCTGTATGCCACAATCCGAATGGCATGATAGGGTCACCTTTGCCAGCATTGGCAATTTCGCAAGAGATGTGAGATAGGTGGGAATTGCTATCGATTTCTAAAAGGATGGGGTGTGTGTAGGGTTTTCCCCACCTGATGCACTGGTTCCTTTAAAGCTGTATATGTCTAAGCTAATTCTGTGCGTGTGGTATGGTCGTCGATATTTATTAACCAGGGCTTGGTTAATTAGGAATATATTAGACCATGAGTCTAATAGAACACGAATCTGCATCACTTCTCCATTTGCTACAATGGTTGCCCTGCCTTCTGGGCATGAATAATAAGGCAGGGCTAGTGCTTCTGTTTTGTTTCTTTTGTTATGGCTGCTTATGGCCTGTGCAGGTCTTTTGTGTGATATGTTCATATTTTTGGTAACTAGGGTGTTTGTTACCATGCCCGTAAGGTTTCGGCTATTGAAGCCTCCTCAGACAAACTAAATTCTTTGTCTTTAGTATACAGGGCAGCCTACTACCAGCGGTCTTTACTCCTTGCCGAAGGGTTCCCACATACCTGTCTTTTGCCCTGGAACTTACCTTTACCTAACTGTAGCCGAACTCGTACCAATAGGTGATAGTCCGATTTCTTATGCTCACAGGATTCTTCGTGCATCGCCTCGATGACCAATTGAGTCTATCGTGCCACTAGTTCCTCAAAGCCAGAGTCCAGCTTCGAGACAGATTTACCCTTCTTCATTTAGCGTGTGAGCCAGGTAGCCATAGTTTGTCCTTCTCTTCTAAGTTCAACTTTCTTGATATCAAGAATCCTGATCCGTTTGTCCAACTATTCTGTTGTCCAGGCGACCTGTTATATATTTCGTTCCTGGAAGGCTTCTCATGATACAAGCTAGAGTGATTTCCTCTTGCCATTCTTAAGGAGTCCCTAGTCAGCACTGGTGTATCCACTCTTCAGTGGATCTTTGGTAAGGATTTAGGGCTTAAGAAGTACGCGGGTTTAGTTGACATTCTTCCGTAGTGAGGTCCGCTATACATCAAATGTGGCGCTCCAATTCCTTCTTTTTAAGTTTCAGGTTCCTAGAGTTAATCCCGGATTACCACGAGCTGCTTCCAAGTTAATCAATTCTTGCTCACCAGTCATTCTTAGCTCTGCAATACTCCCATAGGTTTGGATTGCGTTTCTTGATTCTTGGGTGGATTTGAGATTCCCACTTATTAGCGCGGAATACCTGCTATTAGGACCTTGCAGAGGTCGAGCCCCCTTGTTGATTTCCGTTTTGGTAATGGGTCCATAACCGCGGACCAGGTCGCAGTTGCTGCGTGTGCCTGAATACTCTGTTTAGCTTTTATCCATGTCGTCCAGTTCCCAAATTCTGGGCTGGTTGACTTAGTTCACCCTGGTTGTAGTTGCTGATTGCCACATTGTTTTCTTGGGTCGTCGATATTGGGATTTGAAATTTCCCCATTTCTGTCCAAAAACCGATACCTGTGCCAGTTTCCTGCAGAACTTACAGGTATAGTTGGCCAACGTGTAACAGGTGCACTAATTGGCTTTCTTTCACTCTTCAATTTTGACCTTATAGATTCCTTTATGAGCCTCAATCCAATTTGTGTGCTCAACCTTTCCTTCAGTTTGGGCTTTTTTCCCTTTTTTAGCTTGTTTTTTCAATTTGTAGGCACCCTTTTCAGCTGCTGTATAGGTTATTCATTTTTTATTTCCAACAGTGGTCTTGCTAGATTTGGATCTTCTTCCCGCTTTCTTTTCTGGAAGTCACATTTCACAGGGTCGTTTTTTATGAGTAGCCCTTGTTGTTCTTTGAGCGATTCTTCCGCTTTGGTAACCCAGCGGACTGCTTTGATCCATTCTCTATCCAAGTCATGATTTTCATGTGATAGCATACGCATGGCTTCAATATCGAGTGGCCGCTGAATTATAGTTCTCCATGCGATACTGGATACTTCTGCCTCGACAGTGTTATTTTCCATGATGAGGAGATACTTCTCTATATCCCTTGTATATCGGTCCTGCTCAATCTCCGCTAAGGCCTTTTGTGCCTTATGCAATACTGAGAATCGTGCTGTAACTTCGGCCCGGAAAGTGATCCAGATATCATAACCGTCATGTTTTGGGAATATGAGGTCCCCTGTCATTATCTTCAGATAGGTTATCGAGAAAGGTTCCACCTCGGTTCCTTCCATTCTTCCTAACGCGTACTTAATGCATTCTTAATCATTTTCCCCTTGCCTTAGGTTTCTCCCAAAGTAGTCCACCAATTTAATAACCATACTTGCACATCCAGAGTAGCCTTATTCTCGTACTTGAATGGTGAATCCCCTTGTCGGCAGTTGGTCCTTGACAATTCTTGCCCCATTCGGTCACCACATGCGTCTGCTTGGAATTCGAATTTACGACTTGGGCAAGGTCTTCGTGATAGCTTACCACCTTGTCGCGAGGGGCTACCTCCCTCCTCAGAATACTGGTCATCATCTCCAGGGTTGGGTTCATTTACTGTTGGGTGCGGGGGTGGTTCTTTTCCTCCATTTCCATTTCCATCACCCTGATCCAATGCCTTTCTCTTGTCTTTCTCGTAAATTAACCGGAACTCTTCTCCACCATCGGCCGTGGTATGTTTTTCCAAGCCCAGATTTTCCACTAGCTGCAGTACCACTGTTTCCCACACACTTGGTGGGTTCCTCGCAACTTGTAGTTGCACTAAAGTTTCATTCATCCTAATCAACATTCGATTTAGTTACTCAGATGGTGCATTCTGTCTGACCACATAGGCCTCCACTTCTGACCGCTCTTGTTTGAGGCGCTGGTGCAGTTCTCGTAACTCCTCTCTGGTCTACTCATGTGCTTTTTGTGCGGCTACTTGACTTTGTAGGTATTCTGCTTTTTGCCTAGCCAAACCTGTTTTAACTGGCGGTCTCAATCCAGCAACTCTTATCCCGTTGCCCAATATTAGCATGAAGTTGGGTACTTACCTCTTCATGGTGTGCAGCCTGTTCTTGCTGCACACGCAACTATGCCAACAACGCTTTGATGCTTGCATCTTGAAGTGCGGCGGTTTAAGTTGCTAACATTTCAAGTCCCTAACTGGCTTGTTACAACTCTACGCCAATGATTTGTTCCCCACGGGTTATCCGTTGAGCATATTGCTGGAGTTGGTTCACCTAATCCAGAGCTTGACCAGATAGTGCGCGGTAGATAAGATGTTGCATATCAACTGATTCCTGGAGGGTACGGTAGAAGTCGCTGATTGCGTGGTCTATGCATTTCTCTAAACTTTCTATAGCTGAATTTCGGCAGTCAGGGGGACGGGGAGTGCTTGATCAAGTCCTGGGGCCCAGTTTCTGACTCTACTTGGCTGTGAAAGGTCGTGCAGTGGCAAAGGTCACATGGAACGACCAGGTCCATGATCGCTTCAGTCCAGAGTAACCTCTTCGATGTGGGACATTACCTTGTCCGTATCCATGGTCTATTGTCGTGAGGACATTATTATTTAATGTGAGTAATGATGTCTTCCCAATCACTAAGCAGAGGTTACCAAGGGGCAATTGTTGATAGGGAAGGAACTGGAGATTCCTTCTTCTTGGGTGTCGTAGTCAACTAACGGTTTCCACAGGAAGGTGGGACCGGAAAAATGTTCGTAGATTGCTTGGAAATCTTTTTTGGTAGGGATGAGTAAAGGATTGGTGAACCAGGAGGGTTCCTGAGGTATGTAGAAGTGATTCTTCGGGATGGAGCTTTATAGTATATCTTCGAAAGAGGTGATGTAATTTGAAGGGCGAGGTTCGAGCAGAAGCTCGTAGAGGAGGGTGGAATCTGCTATAAGCATGTGTGATTCCTGAGGTATGACTTGGAGATGTCTAAATGTCATGTAGTGAGCCTCGGTAACATGGAGAAATATCAATATACTCTAAGAAGTAGCTGATGCTAAGGACACATGAATCAAACTAGGCCTAAATCTTAAATCGGTAGAGGGAGACTTGTTTGGGAAGACTTGTTTGATTGAGTTGCAAAGATTTTTCAAGTAAAAGATATCATATTGATAAGATCTCTTCTCTGGTGCTTGATGCTCTATCTAAGTCCAGGGACTGCCCAGGTATATATAATCTGCGACCTTGATCCCACGGCTTTACAACTTCTAAGATTTTCTTACTATAGTCCACTAGTGCGAACCGTGTTTGACCCTGACAACTTAGTCTCACAACATTCATCTTCGGTCACCTGGCCTATTTAGCGGAATGGTAACGTCTTATAATCCAATGGGAGTCTGCCGATCAGTAGACCCTTATCCATATTTAAGGTGATCAAGGTTCATGTCCCCACATATCGGCGACCTAAGTGATCCGATAGGCTTATAGGATAATATCTCAAATAAGTCTTTATCCAACCAACCGAGCTCATCTGTTCTACCTGCTATTTCAAGACATAGTCCTCTAATTGGAAGTCAGGCAATAATCCCTCTGTAGGAGTGTTGCCATCCTCTTGCAGGATGGTTTGCAGATGCAAACTCGATTGGTAGAATGTATATCTTTCAACCATAAACTCTGCTGGACCTGGGAGTTGAACACGTGACCTCCAGATGGACCACGCAACCTTAAACCCTTAGAGCGTGATGGCGGCAACGTATACTGGGTTCCAAAATGTGTTCCAATTACTCGTTTTTCTTAATAACCGAGCAACTGCACATGGTACCAGTGTCGACTCCCAGGGAGAACGCGAGGGCCTCAGGCGGGTGATTGCCTCTTGAGGTTCAGAGTCATGCAGTTCCGCCTGAAAAGTCATGTAATCCTCTTGTGAGTCGTGTGCCTCACAACTGGCAGGGCCTTGGCGAAGCCGGCACCCATACTGGTTTAAGATGTACCGCAATAGGAAGTTGAGCAAGTATTGGATCACAGTCAGTACTATGTACGAGACCCGTTCCTTATTAAGTGTAAAGGTTATGCGGATTCTGAGAACATCTGGGAGACTGTTAAGGGGTTGGAGAACGCTATCAAACTTGTTCAGGAATGGTGAACAGATAACTGTCCAGGCGACGAATTCCCTTGCATTATAGGGTATATCGAGATCAGATTGAGGCCAAAGACACTTGTCTATAGAGAGTTTTCTGATGAAGGCAAAGTAGACGATGAATTTGTGAAACATTACTTGGAGAGCGATTATGACGACTCTAGGGTCTCAGATGATAGCGAGGTGTAACGGGCCCTAGATCAGTTGGTATAGCTTACCGAACCTCAGCCCAGCCAGTAGTCCTACTAGGACGTGGAAATGAACGGTACCAGACACCTGCAAAGTGACATGGCAACCATAAGTACCTTTCATGAAGAAAGGGTACTTAGGTACCTAGTTAGACAGGGTAACCCAGCTAGGCCGGCGAACCTTGATGTACACTTAGGTAGGGTAACCCCGCTAGACAGGGTAACCCGGAGCTATGGTCAGGCAGGGTAACCCTCCTGAGTAGGGTAACACTGAGGCATGGTTATGCAGGGTAACCCTTTAGATAGGGTAACCCAACTCCTCAGTTAGGCAGGGTAACCACTTAGGCAGGGTAACTGGAAGGCCGCTAGGAAAACATAGTAAGCAGTGTAGACGCCGCCGGGCGTGCTACATTCGTGTAACCAGGTTTTTCTAGCTCGTAGAATCGCGTGTAATAAATATGTCAGTTACGCGGAACGTTCTGGTAATGCAAAGGGGTGTTACACAGACTTCCGCAGCGATTTGCACTATGACAGGGCCAGGTTACCCTACCTTGGGGATCGCGGGTGAAATCGTGGACCTCAAGTTACCCTCTCAT
This sequence comes from Tuber calosporum, assembly GCA_003316355.1. Lineage (NCBI taxonomy): Eukaryota > Fungi > Ascomycota > Pezizomycetes > Pezizales > Tuberaceae > Tuber > Tuber calosporum. Next base: position 48,140 of record QFET01006171.1, on the reverse strand, counting down.
AACGTTAAGCGAAAGGAGATATCTTACTACAAGTACCCCAGTGTGTTTGGAGTGATTTTGGCGCGTCCAACACCCCCTTGCGGCTCCCACGTTCGCCCCTTGCGACGGCTGGGAAAGGGTGACAGTTGGTAAAAGCCTAACAAAACCGAGAAATCGAAGCTGGTAGCGTAAACCCGTATATGTAACCGCCTTCCTTCCGACCAGATGCTGTCCGCAGGATATATATAGGGGTGAGCGATGGCTGACCCGCGCAAGTTGTTAGTATTCACATCAGATGGCCTTCCGAGGGTACTCTAGGTGCCTATAATCCCTATATGAGGTATGGGGGTCCCACGGAATAGCAATCTGAGAGTCGGGGATAAAGGGAAGTTTGTCCGAATAAAACTCTACTAATTATACAACGATAGTCCAGTCGCTATACCATTCCTGAGGGACGTTACAGGAGACTAGAGGCGTTCAGTCTTATCATGGCTAAGGTGATCCCTGACCGGTTGGCTATAGGTAGCGCCTATTTAACCAACTCAGTAAAGACACTTACCCGGGGAGCTACGCAGGCACAAGAAACGCTGCCGATAGGCCAAGTAGACACAGTTGACTGCAGTGCTTGCATAGACGGAAAAAGCCACTGGGCAACTGAGTCTCATACCTAGGTTTGGGTCTAAAGTCGGCTTGTCAGTTGGCCATTGACAAGACTGCGATCGGAAAGGTTTTTCTCTCCTACAGTTGTAATCAAAAGTCATTGCAGAAAAACTTTATGATTGAACGGACTCAACTTATCTGAGCGATCCACAGGCCCGGAAGTTAATTCCGGAAGGGCCATGTGTCAGATGATCCCAGAGTGGAGAACGGGGCTCTCTTAACGGTCGGAGTAGGGATGGGTGTCGTTGGCTTTATAACTCTACTTAAGTAAACGCGAACGGCACTCTACTCTGATAACCAACTATCCTCTCGAGAAGACTTGAATTGAGTGAAGCTCCGCCTTAACGATATTAAGTTTTATCATTTGATTCAATTGTTTTATCTTTACCTCCTGCGAACTTTGCGTTGAGTCTTTTGGTGCGGTCGCAACCTTAGGATCCATCTTCCTATATGGTGCCACGTTACACGAGGTTATCAAGACTTGGTTTTGATTTTGATTTTCTGGTAGGGGAAATTGTTTTTTAGTTTTTGTTTTTGGAAAGAGTTATTTTATTTCCGGGTGTAAACGGTATTGGTTAGTATTGTTAAGGCTGACATGACCTACGGAAAATACCATGTCTAGCAAGGAGTTAGTTTAGTTTATGATTGGTTTCATGTATCGTTAGATACTTAGTTTATTTTATGATTGGATTCAAGTATCCTTTTGATAGTTAGTTTGTTTTAGGTAGGGTTTCATGAATCAGGCAGATACCAGATATGTTTTATGTTTTGTTTTGTGTATCGAGATGATACAGATATTGTTTGAAGTTCCTTTTAGGTGCATAAGGCATTTGTTTTATTGGAGGACTTTACAAGCGTAGCTTGGTTATATCCGTTGCTTGGAAATCAAATGGAAGGATATTGAAAGCTGTGGAAAAGTGAGATCATGTATTTAAGACTGCCACTCTGGAGCTTAGACAGGGTAGACTTCGAGAGACAGTGGTTTCAAAATGGTTGGTTGAGCAGTTACTTCTTTTCAGTTAGCATGAAACCACAGCAGGTAAGTATAAAATTTAGAGAGGCTGGCGATCTAGTATTCGACGACTGGTCAACAACTTATCATGATATCCAGTAGTAATACTTGCTTGCAGCCCCGACAGTTTGGGGTCTGAGTTACCATCGTTATACCTTACCGAGATGCATTCATCTTCGTGCCTGATCGGCCCAGGAAGGCGTTACCATCATCAGCTTTCCATATTCGACTGATGCTTTGTTTTCGCCATAGGAATGGAATCCCATTAAAGGCCTCGTACTTGGCTAAGTTCCCCCCCTTCATTCTATTGCCAGTAGTCTTCATCTTCCCAATCACTATGCTAACTTTACATTCTTTCTGGAATTCAGATCATGACCCTTTAATTGCCATATGTATAGTTGCATGAGATGCCATTTCAGCATATGGAATTCCATGTGTAGGGACAAAGGTTGCACTCAATAGGGTTGTTCCTATAGTTCCTGTATCAAATTGTACTTGCGCTTGTTTGCCGTTAATCAGGATCATTCCTTCTAATTCTCTGTGACTCTTATCACACTTGGGTAGCGTATTCTGTACTTATCCATTGGTCTCGACTTCTTGTGCGTTAGATATATTTTATCTTCAGGGCTGGCTTCTTCAATTCAATTTGCTAATGTTTTCTTCTTGGATATCTTTCCTTTGCCTTTGTAGCTTTTATTGCGACAATACTTGGCTACTTGTTCTTTACCGCCACATGTATAGTATGCTCCTTTTTCTAATGGAGTCCTTGTTTTGTTTGATTCCTTTTTCTTCCATTGAGGGTTGTTGTCCTGATTGGAGTTGTTTTCCTTGTCTCGATCCTTCTGATTTTCCTTTCCATAGGCTACTGTATTATGGAGAATTGCCTCGACTATCTCTGCATAGGATATCTTGGTCAGGATTCTTTTCACTAGAATACTACCATATTTTGAAGACAAACTTAGCCTAATGTGCATACATTGGAAGTGCCTTTGGATTAAAGCATATTCAGAAATGGTGCCACAGGGTTTTCGTGAGGGGTACATCAACAGGTCTGTAGCCACCTGGTTCATAGGCTGCGTATTGCTATTCTTGACTTGCTAAATCTCCTGGAATCGTTTGTAGAGGTCATCCTTCTGCGTGGATCACAGGCTTTATTCTCTTAACTAGTCGATAAGATGAGCACTGGCCAAGTCTTGGCAATAGTCTTCTGCCGCCTGGAAAGCTGCTTCCTGAGCTTCCCTTGTGTCTACAGAATCTAAAAGTTTCCCGCAACTTCTGTTTTGGAGTTGACTAAAGGTAGTCTTAGGTATAAGTGGACTGACATGTACCAATGATTGAACGCTTGTGGCTTTAGGTCTTTTCCTTCACAACTACACTTCTTTAGTGTAGGCACCTAGATTCTAAGCTTCGCGGTAGTTGCTGGTCATGGCCCTATAGCAAGTCTCACTCAACTAGATCCTGGATTTCACATGTCTCCAGAATCAATAGAGCTGGCAAAGCTCTCTTGGCTCTCTGAGTTTGTTAGATCGTCCATGGGTGCGGCTGCTTGCTTCCCCTTTAATCGCTTTGGCATACTGGGTAAGTGTCCAAGAGTACATACTTTTTCTTGCCTTGATCTTTCGCCAATTCCACTAGCAATTACTTTGCTTGGTCTCATGATAACTGTCTTCCTACTTGGTCAACTTGAAGCTGGGTGCAATTGATTGTTCACCATTGGTGCTCTGACTGCCTTTGTTTTTGGTAAGTTCCTGTGGCAGGATCTCTTTACCTGACCTCGTCTGAAGTCTCTCCTCACCTATGCTGGGCAACTACTTGCAAATTGAAGTTTCCCAACCTCTGCCTGCTTCTAACTCAACTAGTTGTTGAAGTTAAAAATATTTAACACTATGTGGCTGTATCAGGCACCAAGAGGAATGCCTCTCGTTAAGGTATAACAACCATAACTCAGATTCCAAAATGTGGGGATTTGAGGTGAGCAATACTACTAGAGATCATGATATCTTGCAAATCAGTCGTCCATTACTATATCGCCAGCCTTGCTAAGTCCAAGACTTATTTGTCATAGTTTCATGCAAACTGAAAAGTAGCACCTACTGAACCATGTACATTGAAAACTTTGACTGTAGAAGTCTGCCCTGTCTAAGCTCCTGAGTTGCAGTCTTAAATACATGATCTCGCTTTTACAAAGGTTTCTATATCCTTCCTTTAGATTTTCCAATGAATGGATATAACCCAGCACTGCTGGTAAAGTCCTCCGATAAAACAAATGCCTATTATACTTAAACAGTATAGGAAACAAAATATGTATCATCACGATACATAAACCCAAAAATAAAACAAACTGGTATCAGCCCAATACATGAAACCCAAATATAAAACAAACTAAGTATCAAACGATACTTGAAACCAATCATAAAATAAACTAACCTGTAATAGGTGCTGGCCTGTGTGAACCGTTTATAGAATAGACCCTAAGCGGTAGCCTCTTATTGCTTTGGTCTCTACTGGAGAGCTGCTGTGAGGCGAAGCCAACAGGAGTACAATAGAGTAGTTTATAGAGGGAATGGGAACAATTGGATTACCATTCAACCAAGTTTATTCACTGTCTAGGCATATATCTGATGACTGATATTTTCTGCTAGCCTGAAGACAACTCTTAAATACATGAAATTTTAACTCCAAGAGCTGAGCCTCTTGAAACCTGCAGCCACTATCATTACCAGTGATCGTACAGCTACCGGAATCCTTTGGCCCTGCTGGAGTCCTGGAAAGCCTGAGGCTTTTCCACAACACTGCTTCTATCCTACCCTCGGTATACAGGACCTGTTCCTTCGTTTGGAACTCCTAGGGCACAATCCTCCCAATCCTAGAAAACATACTGTAATCAAACTGCACAAATCAGGGGATTCTGTTAATGAAATAAAATCCCTAGGGAGTAAAATTAAATAAATGTAAATGGACAAAGGAAAGGATAACGAGAATTATAATAGAGGTACCAGAACATGTACACATGTTACATTCTCCAAATCTGATTCAAACATATCTTCTCCTATGGGCATAGGTCTCATTGCTGTTCTTCAAAAGACAAAGCATAGAATCATCATCAGTGTTGAAATACCTATCATTAGACCCTGTAGAATCTTATTCTTTATCGTCATATGGCTGCTGGAAATCGTTGGGTACTCTTGTTCTAGGGCAAGGAATTGTAGAAACTTCCATAGGGCCCCTAGAGGTCCAAACATAATGGGAGGTGATCTTAGGCATTAGTCCTGAGCTGTGGTTTTCTTTCCAATATTCCGTTATGATATCTATGGAGTTTACCAAGTTCTCGATAGGTTCCCCAGAGTCATTTGTCCTTTCATACCCTTTCCTGTCTACCAGGAATTCGACTTCATTGTTTTGTAGGTAATGAACTAGTATCTCCTCTGCTTCCCATCTCCTGCATTGTTGATGAGTATAGGGGCTGGCCTATCCATCCTTTTGGAAGCTAATCTATTAGGATCGTTATCATTGTACTCCTGGAGGCATGAGATATGAAAGCATGGCTTCAGGCACTCCATTCTCTTAAGCAAATCTAGCTTGTAGTTATCGCTACTAGACTCATGCTCTAGGACTTTAAATGGTCCCAACCAGCAAGGCATTAGATTTTTTGGATCACCACGTGGCGTAGTTATAATGGTGTCCTCAGAGAAGAACTCTTGTGCCAATGTTGAAGGGCCTTCGATAGGGGCTTGTCTCCTTATCTACTGGGACAGTTTGCTTGATTGTTGCATGGTTCTCTGGCTCTATCAACTTCTATCCTGGTGGCTTCATAGGCATTCATAATCTCCTCCACTGCTGGTACTTTGCTGACGGATCTGAGAACTTCATTGAAGAGCTTTCAAGGGTGTTAATAGAGTGCTTGGTATGGAGATATTCCTAATGATTCATGGGGGGCACCAGTCATGGATGCAGCTATCTCTGGGAGGGCATTAGACCAGTAGTTCTGTCTTTTGTTAATGATGTTTCTCATCATGAATTTAAGGGTGCGCATCAGGCGCTCTGCCTGGCTATTTGTTTGGTGGTTGAATTGAGAAGCCATCCAGACCTGAATTCCCATTGGCTTTATCATCAGGGACCAGAAGTTAGAGGTAAAGCAGGAGTCTTAGTCTAGTACTATGCTTAGGAGATATCAATGAACATCAAATATCGTCTTATGGAGCTTGCTCAATAGCTTTTGTGAGGTGGCAGAGTTCTAAAGTGGTAGAAGATGCCCTTAGGAGGTAAGTGATCGATAATAACAATGATAGTTGAATAGTTGTTTGATTAGTTAAAGGAGCTAGCGAAATCATTGGCAAGGGAATGGTAGGCTTCGTCAGGTGTTGGCTGGGCTAGAGATCAACATGCTGGAGGTGTGGTCGGCACTTTGTTCATCTACCATATATCACAAGAGCGACAGTAGGCTATGAAGTCCTGGCGCATATGGGGCCATCAAAAGAAACAAGAGGCGTAATTGTAAGACTTTTGAGCTGAAAAGCGTCCTAGGCCTTAAGGAACTGTTTTAAGTATGAAATCCCGAAGGGATACTCCCCTTTCTAAGGGTCCTATAGGGATATACATGTTAGAATAGCCGATGGTTTCATCAGCTATGCGGAGGTCATCCTGGATTGAATAGTGAAGCTTGTTAGTAGCCTCCAGGACTCGCCGGAAAGGTGGTTCATTCTGGAGAGGTTCTATAACAGTATGGTGGAATTTTCCCTAAAGGAATAAGTGGAGGGTAGCAAGGAAGGTAGGGGCCTTATCAGTCTCTGCTGCATTCCAGAAACCTGCCGGATCATGGTAGAGGGGTCCTGAAGCTAGCAAAGCTTGTGAAGCCGGAGGAGGTGAAGCTGGAGGAGGTGAAGCTGTAGTCAACATGTTAGTTACCCTGAGGTATTAGTTTTCTGGTATGGGTAGGGATATAGAACCTTCATTTGATTGAGGGGGGCTGCTATCCATTGAAGTATCAGATATTGCTTTCGCTTTCTTTGCTTGCTTTAGCTTCTGAGGCTCCTTAGGGAATAATCTATTGGCTTCCTTGCTGTCTCCGTTTGTAAGGCACAGGTCATCATAGCATGCAGTCGAACTGAGCGCAGAGTGGCTTCGTTCCTCTCTAGTCTTGTAAAGGTTCAAGGTGGTTTTGTCTCCCCAAGGGTTGCCTGCCTGGATGCTGCTATCGCTAATGATGGCGCTGTTCTTACAATTTTGAGAGTGTGTGACTGCATTTGCAGATATCTCTTTGCTTGCCAGGTAGTAATAGGAGAAGGGACAGATATATTCGTGAGTAGTTAATGATGGAGACTGCTGTGTTTCTTCCATGGTATCCCTTTCACTGTTGGAATCCAGGCAATAGTATGAGGGAGCAGTGTTGTTGGTTAGAATATGATTGGTGTTGTGGATGTGGAAATCTGATTTATCGGATGTGGGATCCTCTAGGATTATATCTTGAGGCCCTGAGTTGGTAACATGGACCCTAGATAGGTAGTCTGCCAGAAAATTCCAAACTCCAGGCATGTACTTAATTAAAAAATCGAAGTGGCTAAGATGCATTAACCATCTTTGCTGTTGGTCTCTGGGATTCTTTTATGTCATGAGCTTGGTAACAGTCTCATGGTGGGTGACTATTGCGAACTTTGGGTAGGACAACAGCTGGGCGAGGGCTTGTACAGCCTGAACTATTGTAAGCCCTTGGCGTTGATAGGTGGGGTAGTTACTCTGAGTTGCTGACAGCTTCCTGGAATGGAATACTGCCGGTTTGGCTGAATCTCAGGTTGGTCCTTGGCCTATACAAGTGCCACTGCAGGTAGGAGATACATCAGTGAATAGATAGATAGGTTCTGGGTTGGTATAGTCAATATGTCTTAAAACCAGTTGATTTTTCGCCGCCTTTTTCTGTGCCTGAAAGGCTGCTTCCTGCAAGTCTGTCTATATCGATTCAGCATCGCCGGTAAGCTCGTTAAGTGGTGCAGAGAAAGCGGCCATATGTGGTTGGAACTGGGAGATATAATTAACCATCCCATTAAGGTGCTGAAGTTCCATACTATTCTGACGTCTTGTGCAGTCTTCAGCGCTTAAGATTTTCTTTGGTGCTGCGTGAATGCCTTTATCATCTATCTGGGGTCTTATAATCTACGGACTTTCTGCCAAGAAGACACTATGCATTGGATTGCCATATAGCTGCGCTTTCAGTAGCTTCTTGCAAGCAGCTTTTATATGCGTGATATAGTCTTGTTGTGTATTGCTATATATCAGGATATCGTCAATGTATACCCATAGAAAGACTCCCAGTTCTTCTGATAGTCTGTATTTCATGACTCTAATGAAATTTCCTGGAGCATTTGTGTCTCCTTGCAGCATTACCTTACAGCTGAAGCCTACAAATAGGGTCTTGATAGTCCTGTACCTTTCATCCTCGGGATCAACCCTGGTCTTGATATAGGTATCAATGAGGTCTATCTTTCTTCAGAATTTGGCTCTGCCCACAGTATTGCATATATACTACTGATTAAAAATAGGAGCTTCATCCTTGTTGGTGTTGTCATTCATATGGTGAGGGTCCACTAATGGTCTTATCCATCCATCAGGTTTCGTTTAATGAAAATGCTGGTGGCTTCTAGAGTTTGTGATCTGTAGGTTATCCCAGCCCTAATGTATTTCTCTATCCAGGTCTTGAATTTAGTTATCAATTTTTCAGGGGTCCTGAAGGTAGGCATCTTGATATCAAGTTCTGGGACCTTGATCATGATCATTTAGTTTGAGTGCTGCAATAGTGGTAGGGTTTCCGGTATTTCTTTGACAAAAACCGAAGAGATAATCTTGAGGAAATCTAGTATATGTACCTGTTTTGTCATCGCAGTACGAGGCTAAGTACTATTCCCATTACAGTTTAAATGGACGTTGTGGTCAGGAAAATCATGGGTATTTTCACGGCAATTTATGACTGCTCCGAAGCGTAAAAGGTCATCCATGCTGTATAGAATGTTATAGTCTGATACTGGAGTGATGGTTATGTATACCTTGGGTACCTTGATATTCCAATTTCAATATCTATGATACAGGTGTGATTGCTGCATTATCTGGATCCCTTGACAGCCATTTTGGGAATTGTAGGTGTTTTCTTATTGGTATAAGGGATATTGTTTCTTATAACAAAGAGATTGCTGATTAAAGTACCAGCAATATTTCCAGTGTCTGCTAGGAACCTTGCGGGTTTCTTGTTGACTAGCATTGTGTAATATAATGCTTGGAATGGCCTGGCTGCTTCCTTGGGGGCGCCAACAGTAGTCTTATAAGTTATAATGGTATTCCTTCTATCCAGCTCATCTGTATCATTGCTTTCTCCCTCATACTGCACTTCATCACTATCATGGTGTCCTGAGTTACAGTGATATGATTGGACTTGCTCTCCTTCTTTGAGCCATCATTTGCCATATGTCCTGCTTCTCCAAATAGTAACAGGTTCCTTCTCTTGTGTGTGGAGCCAGTTCCTGCTTGCTTGGCTTCTTATGCTTAGCAGCAGTCGATTTTCTCGCCAAAGCTTTGCCTTTTCCTGCAGGCTTGTTGCAAGTTTATTGAGGAGAGTTTTTAGCTTTATTTGGCTTATTTCCGCAGGTGTTGGAATAGCTGCTGCTATTCCCATAGGCTCATGTCTGGACCTTTTTTGCATCATATCTTCCTGCCCATTGGACAAGTTGATTCCATGTATTTGTATCTCTTATCTGTGGTTCCACATTCCTTCTGAACCTGGGATCTATGGCATCCAAAAAGCATTGCCTTTATGCATAATATGAGATAGAGTTTCTAGGCAGTGTTCCTCTTAGGTGTTCTGGTTCTCCTGCAATCTTTGAAAATCTCTCTAGCTTGCCTCCAGAGGATTGTTGTATCTTCTGCCATTTGAGGAACAGGTTATCTGTATTGGTTGATACTTCAAAAAGCTGGTTAAATTTATTCTTTAATTCTTAGAGGGAGGGTTGGTTGATTTCAAACTCATCCATGACTTTGAGGTAGGCACTATGTACTCGCTTTTCTGTATAGGCGCCATAGTATTCCACTAGATTCTGAATTTCATCAAGGACATTATACTAGGATAAATACTTCAAAACCGCCCTAAACCAGTTCCGGAGTTTTATCTGGTTGAAGATCAGGGCCCTCTCCACTGATCTTGAATGGATGTGGAAGCTTGATCTTTGGTTTACTGGGTTGTTATGGGGTGTCAGCCATCCTGCTAGAATCTGGCAGAGGTACTGGTGGGTGTCTGGGAATTTCTGGTTCTTTCCCTTACCCCTAGGGTAGTGGGGGTGGTATAGAGGGTCCTGTAGTGCCTGGGAATCGGCCAGGTAGTGTCTCGCTTTTTGCAGGTAATGCAGAGGGTGGTAGAGTTTCAAAGACTGTCACCTAGATGCTCCTGGTTCTGCATCTCGATTCCTGTGCTGTGTATGATATATGGAGTTCTCTTTTAACAATTTACTCTTTAGTTAGCTCTGCTTCGGAGTCTGTATCAAGGTCTCGTGGTTGTAGGAATCCTTATCGAGGTATTGGTATAACTTTATTTTCTCCTTCTGAGTCTGTTTCTGAGTTGTTTACAAGTCTGATGGGAGGTGTGGATATCCTTCCAGACCTAGTGGTCTAACTTCTTCTGTCTGTATTGATGAATGTAACACCTGAGCTGGGAGTCTCTCCATGCCTCACCTGCCTCTAACTAGTTATCTAGTAAAAGCAAGTGTGATCAATCCTCCCTTCTGTTCTCAATCCTGAGAACCAGATATCACCTGTTGAGATCCAAAGAATTTAGGAGTCGCTAGCCTGTGAGAATGTTTTATAAAATAGAGCCTAAGTGGTAGCCTCCAATCGCTTTGGTGTCCAAGGCATATCTGTTGATAGGCGAAGACAAGGGGACTACAATAGAGTACTCTATAGAGCGAAGAGGAACAATAGGATGGCCATTCAACTAAGTGTATTCACTATCTAGGCATCTATCTAAAGTTTAATGTCTCCTGCTAGCCTGGAGACCAGTTATAAATATATGAAATCTTTCCTACAAGAGCTGAGGCTCTGGATACTCGCAGCCACCATCATTACCTGCGAGCGTATAGCTATCAGAATCATAGGGCTTTTCCACAACACGGCCTCTATCCTACTACCAGTATATATGACCTGTTCCTTCGCTTGGAACTCCTGGGGCACAATCCTGCCAATCCTTCAAAGCAAACAGTAATCAAACCTCCGCAATCAGGGGATTCCGGTAATGAAATCAAATACAAAAGAAATCACCTCAAATGAATGTAAACTGATAAAGGGAAGGCAAACGAGAGTGGTAAGAGAGGTACTGGAATATATACACTTGTTATATAACACCTTACTAGCCCTGCTCATTTCCATTAGCCTTTTCAACCTTAACAATAGTAACCAATACCTGTTACAGGTATAGCCTAAACCTCAGAACTCTTTGATGACCTGTATGAATAGTCTATCAAGGATGTTCCTCCAGAATATCTTACGCTTGAAATTTCTATTTGCCTTCACATAGAGAAGATTTAATATTGGTGACCGCTCCACAGGAAAGAAAGATGGGTTTCAACTCTTCCAGATCCATGGGGTGTTATACCACCTGCAAGGACCACTGCTTCCTGCAGCTAGTCAAGATGTCTTGTAATCTCAAATGTCCTTGTGTCACGCTGTGTTTGCAGCAGTGGAATGAACTGCAAGGGATCTGCAGTTTAATGCTTTCCTTGTTGCATCTCTCACACATATGCTATTTGGAATCTCACCCTTTATTCCTTTGTACTTACAGCAAGGGTAAGATTAGTACTTCTGCAGGATTCTGAACTCATTCTACAGATTATTCTGCATCCTCAGCAGAATTTAATAATAGAAACTGGCGCAATCTGGAGACCCGAAAATCTCCCCACTATAGATGAAGTTGCCATAATCCTCACAGATGAATATGGGTAGGGAGGATTTAGAGATTTACTCTTGGCAGAGAGATTTGATATTGAGGTCCCCCATCGGGTATACCTTATCATCAATCCTAACTAGGCATCTTATCTTTCCCTGCATTGTCTTATCCTGTGTCCCTGTGGGGAACCTAGTTAGCTTTAGGGAAGAAGACTAGAAAACCATAGTGGGAATCGTCAATGCGATGGAATTTGTCCAAGGGCCTTAAACAGGTTCTGGCTTCATGCTACAAATCATGAACTATCAACCATACTCCGGGCACAGTTGCTGATGCAACAGTTTGTTGTAGATTATTAGGCCCACCATGATCAAAATACATTACCTTGGCTTCAGTTAAATCAGTCTCAATTCCGACTTGAGTTGTATAATGCCCTTGTGGACATTGAACAACAAAGTGATGTTAATTTTGCCCATATTGGAAGCAGAACAGTCTTACCATCCACATATATAAATGGTGACAGGTTTATGCAACTGCTGTATCAGGACCGCATGGCCATGGTTCCCCTCCCTGGTAAACTATCCTTATTTATTACTTTTACTGCCAATCCAAAGTGGATTGAGATTCCTAGAGAGCTACTTCCAGGTCAAACTGCTGCTGATCGCCCGTATCTTGTAGCTTGAGTTTTCCACATGAAGTTGAATCACATAGTTGAACAAATCAAGAATTCACAGGGTTTTAGTCATAGGAAAGGATGAATCTGGATAATCGAGTATCAAAACCGTGGACTTCCCCATTTGCCTATTTTACAAGTCTTGGAAACAGACCCACAATGTCTGACCACAGCTGGTATTGACAGGATTATTCCTGCAGAGCTTGCTATAGGGGATGATGATTTAAGCCATCGGTTGCGTAATGTAATCAAGACTACCAATGTTCATACTTAGTGTTGTAGGGGCAATAGTTGTGCTTTATGTATGAATAACCTGAACCCAGGAGTTGTTAATAAAGGTCATAAGGGATATCCCCATCAATTCTTAGATGAGACTATCATTGCTGAGAATGGGTATCCCTTAAACCGTAGATAAAATACTAGTCAGGCTTGCAGCTTTCCTGTTCCTGGACCTGCTTGGACTTTAACTGCCTTGATTGACAATTGTAGAGTGGTGCCCTATAGCCCCTACCTGGTTCAAAGATTCTATGCCTACCTTAATGTTGAAGTTTGCGCTTCTGTGCAAGCTGAAAAATATATTCATTAATATATTTATAAAGGTGGTGATAAAGCAACCGCCGTCATTGAGACAGAGCATGACAAGATAAAGAGATATTTAAATAAAAGATATATTGGCCATACTGAGGAAGTATGGAATCTATTTGAATTTAAAAGACATGATTAACAACCCTGAGTAATCCATCTGGCATTACATCTAGCTGGTGAACAGACTGTATACTTTAGAGCATGTGAGGATCGAGAGGAACTTCTTACACATATTGAAACCTCCATGACTACTTTGGTAGCCATCTTTGCCTATAATGCGGAAAATGCAAATGGAAGACCATACTTGTACTAGAAATTCACTCAACACTGTGTTTATGAAAGCAAGTTGGGATGGAAAAACGCCAAAGAGGAATTTCTGTTGGCCCTATGTACTCTGCATACCCATTCACGGGTGTGAGATATTATCTGAGACTATTTTTATTGGTTGTCCTTGGCCCTACAAGTTATTAGGATTTGAGAATGGTTAATGGGATTTTATATGAAACTTTTAAATCCGCATGGATAGCCTTAGGCTTGCTTGATAATAATGGTTAATAGATTGCCATGTTTCAAGAAGGCATCAAGTTCATGACTGGAAGTTCTCTTCAAAATTGTTTGCTTTGGCCCTTCAACATACAAATATTGCAAATCAAATATCTATTTGGGAACGCTTAGGTAATACTATGTGTGATGATGTACATAATATTCTTGCAAGAAATATCATACCAGTACCACCTGATGCGGAAGATTTTGCCTATGATTGTTAGGTTGAAGGTGAAACCTTCAATGCAATGAAAGAAAATTTGAATTAGGAGCAACTAAAATGCTGCAATACAATTCAAGCTGCTGCTGAGCAACTGAATTAATTCCACATGTAAATCATACAATGGTTTTCCTCTTACTAGGTCCAGCAGGTACTGGAAAAATCTATTTGTATCATTGCTTGTGTAGCTACTTCTGCTTTATGGGAAAGGTAGTACTGTGTGTAGCATCCTCTGGGATTACAGTACAATTACTTCCTGCTGGTTGAACTGCCCACTCTAGGATCGAAATTCCCATATCTAATTCAGGAGTTGCTGGTTATAATATTACCAGTAATTCAGATCTTACAGAGCTAATAAGGAACACATCCTTAATTATAGGGATGAGGTTCCCATGCAACATAAGGCCTGCTGTGAGGCAGTTAACTTCTTAAATGACATTAGTCATGTTGGTGAGAATTCACTATAGGGTGGAATTCCTACCATCTTAGGGGTTGATTTTGCACAAATTTTGCCAGTAGTGAGCCAAGGTTCTAGACAGGCAACTGTTCAATCTTCCATACAACATAGTTCCTTGTGGACTAGCCTGGAGGTTTTGCGGTTGGAAAAGGGTATGCGGATAGCAGCCAATGCTGCAAATCAGATCTTTTTAGATTTTCTATAAGACCTGGTATACTATCCTATATGTTATGGAACAATTAAACTTCCTGAATATATTAAGAATGTAGAGACTATAGATGATCTTGGTGATCATATTTATCCACCGGACCTTTTGGAGGATTCAGTTATTATTCATCATGTATTGATTGGAAGAGCCATCTTCCCCTTCAAGAATGACATGGTTAATGACTTTAATGATATAGGGCTTGACCGAATGCCTGGTATTGAATCCAGGTCTGAGGCTGTAAACAGAGTTGAAATTGGTAATGATGCTGCACCAGCTGATGCACCAGCAGTTGAATATTTAGAGTTTAAGAATCTGCCATCCATTCCTTCCTCCTCCTGGAGATTAAAGTTTGGTGTTCCTCTTATTCTGATTAGAATTCTCAGTCCCTACCAAGGGATGTGTAAAGGTACTAGACTGAGGTTGATTGGGTTAAGTCACAACTGTCTACATGTCACTATTCTTGCAGGCAAACTAGATGGTGAGATTAGACTCCTCCCTCGGATAAAGCTTTTAGCCACTAATTAGGATCTGCTGTTTATTTGAGAACGTAGGCAGTTTCCAGTTCGTGTATATTTTCCAATAATGGTCAACAAGTGCCAGGGACAATCTCTAGAAAAGGTTGGAGTTGATCTCCACTCTAAGGCCTTTACTCATGGCCAACTCTATGTTGCACTGTCAAGAGTAACATCATTAGATGGCCTTACACTTCTAGCATCCAGTGTGACTCTGACAGTCTCAGAAAACATTGTATATCTAGAGGGACATCTTTGCTTGTATCAATGATGGTGTAAAGGCCATTTTGGCTTCAGGCCGGGTTAAGTTTCATATTAAACCTTTTGATACTATTTTCACTCAGGAACTGAATCCATCACGGATTGGTGCAGATGGTACATTTCTTAGTTCTATTTGTTGTATAAACTAGGTTGTGGCAGTATTTTAATTTAGTAGAGTAGATATCGGGCAGTGGTATATACAAGGGCTTAAATATGATGAGGTGAGAGGGTAGATACCAGGGTAAAGGAATAATTAAGTCATGATAATAAAGAGTATCTGGATAAGATATAAGTATATGTTTTTGGCGCCTTACAATTATAGAATACAGATCATCCTTGGCAACCCTCAATTCCTGGTATATTGCTTACTATAAACAAGAGGAAATCAATATCTGATCTCCTAGATACAAATTAATATATTCATAATGCCAAGAGCTTAAATAACGTAAAATATAGGAAAGAGGCAAATCAAAATTGCTTAAGGGAAAATATGGATATTGATAGGACAGCAAAACCAATCCTGATATAAAGTAGGCAAGGAAAGTGCCAGGCTCCATAGGCACAGTTTTCTATCAACTTAAGTATACATATTATTAATTAGGTTTCTACAAAATAAAACTGTTAGGTACCTTGCCCAAAATAGTGCACCAGAGCACTATAAACTACATGTAGTTTATAATGTAGAGCTAGCCAAGATATCAGCTACCTTGTCAAAAGGTTTGATCAGCCTTTCTTTCTTGTATCAAAGTCACCACGATTATCACCACAATAAGCATTCAACCAAGATATCTAAGTGCAAATCATTATATCTAATCCTACGAATGTTGATACCAAAAACCTCGGCCTAGATCTCTCTACTGGTAAGTTCGTTCCATTTTAATAATCCTTATTCATAGGGAAACCTGGATAATAAACCTACATTTAGAGTCTGGGGATGACACCTCTCTAGTCGATATTCAAGCTTCGACTCTTAGAGATTCCACCACCGAGATGGCCTGTTCCCTTAGCAAGCGTAGTTGCGTATGTAATTGTATATCTCGTTTTGATAAAAGGGGTATAGCTAATAATTAACCCACCTCAGCTGTCACAGAAGGGACGCCAATAAACGAGACTGGCGTGACCAGAATAGCTGACCAGTCTTAGCAAAGAACTGCCTATAACAAACGTCAAAGGGAAATACAGGCCAGGTTTGAATGCTGATCATATGAAGCTCAGGCTTAATCAAAAGCATGCAGACAAATAAACGTAATTGATTTAATTGGTTGCTTAAAGTATAGGCTTACTGGAAAAATTAAACTGGATGATAGTTACAAGAAGAAAAAAGAAAAAGTCAACTGGTCAGGGAACACAACATAAAGGTTGTGAGTAGTGGAACCTACGGTTATAATGCTTTGGAAAACTAATACATGTATGCCGCATCGATGGAAGAGTGGCAGGATAGAACTATAAAAACACTTGCCGACATAGGCAGAGAAGCTGTGGATGTCACTCTCGATTCTGAACATCCTTCCGATAAGACCTCCACATACCACACAAACTGGCAGGCCTCCCTCCTAGTTCGCCTTTTGACTGATGAGTCCCTGGTAAAGGCTTTGTGACCTTTTGTAGTCATGGGAGAAAAGGTAGTCATGGTGAGATACAGGGGGGGGAAAAGGGTTTGTTTTTAGGATACGTTTGTGCATATGTGGAAGTCAGGAAGGAACTTGGCAGGAGGCATTAAAAAGGCAAGCGCCAGATGAGGTGAGGGCCAGGGGTTGGCATCAACTCCGTGTGAGAATAAATGATTTTGTGATGCAAACAGTATTAAGCCCAGAAGGATGATGGGCAACTTAGAGATTGATAGGTGGAGGCTCCGGTACTTCAGACAACAAGAACTTTCTTGTTGTTTTCTGGGCAAGAATATAGTTGTTTTGGTTTAAATAGTAGCTGGTAAGGGTAGTCGATTCTAAGGACAAGCAAATCGAACTAGGCTTAAATCTTTCTTCGTAAATGGAGATTGTCTAGGAAGCCTCGTAGGTAAAGATTTTTGAATAAAACTTATGATATTGATAAGATCTCTTCTCCGTTGCTTGATAATATGTAAAGCTCGGGAGGCACTACGATATTTATATCCCGCGTCTGTGTATTCGCGGACTACATCTGTTCTCCATACAACTATTGTATCTACTAACAAAACTCCCAACAAAATCTAAGTGCGAACCCCTTATGACCCTGAAAGTTTTCTTCCCCGCACAGCTAATGGCGTGATCAGAGCTATTCTTCTCCGAGGGTGTTTCACCCTTCTCGGTAAGAGATAACAGCCGTCGTCCTGCTGTTTAAACTATGGCCGTCCAGTTTGGAACTTGCCAATAGTTTCTTAGAACACCAAGGGGCCAACTTGGTTGTCGACCAATACGGCTTCGTTCGGGTTCACCTGGTCTTGCCGCTGGCTTTCAGGATGACTAGTCTTCGACGATCGGTCAAATACCAATACATGCTGCACTGCCTCTCCTTATCGACACCTTTCGATAGGCCTTGCTTGCCAATGACAGGCATTCAGTTGGGGTTCGGTACTATTCTCTCCGGAATAGGCCGAATACCACTCCCTCCTAGGCTTCCGGATGTTGTTTTGGTCTCTTGACTCCAATGGGATGTAGCTCTACGGGTTTTTGACCAAATCGCTTGGTTCCTTTTCCCAGGCATAGCCAGAGATGCCCTCTTATAGACCCTGCGGACAGGCGCCGGTAGGACGGACGGCGACGACGTATACGGTGTTACGAGAGGTGCTCCAATATTTCTTGTTTCTATGATTGTGAGCAACTGCATACGGGGCCAGTGCTGTCGTCCGGGGCCAGCTTTGGGGCCGGAGGGGGGTATTAGTCTGTGGAGTTTCAAGCCCAGAGCTCTCAATCTGCTCCTCTGGGCCCTCATGGGAGTTATGTGCCTACCACGAGCTCCCTCCTCCTAGGTTTCGCCTCCAATACCTCTGGATCCGATTTTTTCCCCTCTTGCACAAAGTAAATACTATTATAATACATAGATCCATTATGAACACGATAGGGTAGGGTGAAAAACCTGCCGCGTTTGCTAGTACACGTCAGGAAAACCTTTTCCTATCATTCAACTTCTGCCCTGGATGGCATTTCCGGATTCTCCCTATGAAACTCCGCCACCAACTGTTTAGCATGCTCCTAATGCTCTGGTGGCTCCCAAGTATTTTCATCCTCCGAGCACCCTGCCCACTTAACAAAATATCGTATTTCACGAACTTGTTTAATCTGTCCACGCACCCTTCTTGTATCTGAGATTATTTCACACTTCACAATGCGTTCTACTTCCCATTCCATATCCGTGTCAATCTCTTCCGGCTCTCTGGGTGGTTGTTCCCTCTGTGGCCATGAGGATGTGCGGTATGGTTCCAACAGGGACTCGTGGAATATCGGATGGATTTTCCATCGCCGTGATATTTCCAGTTTGAAGGCGCGGTCTCCTCTTTTCACCAATACTTTGAATGAGCCATAGAGTTTCGGACTAAGCTTCTTCGATGGTCGCTTAGTTTTGATCTTTTTTGCGTTGAGCATAACCTGATCTCCAGGTTTAATGTCTGGTTGTTCTTTTGCCTTTTGATCGTAATATTTCTTCATATTTTCTCGGGTTCGCTCTAACGCCTCTTTGGCCTGTTGGTGTATTGTCTTCATCCAGTGAGCATATAATTGGGCTCCAGGATTTTGAGCTTCGCGTTCCTTCATCCATTCAGTCTGTGGGTGGAAACCATAGTTGGCATAGAACGGGGAAAGTCCATGTGCGTTTGTTGCCGAATTATTGTAGACATGCTTGGCTAATGGTAACAACTGATACCAGTCATTCTGATCGTAATTGACAAAGTTCCTTAAGTAACCTTCCAGCACTTAGTTGGTTCTTTCGGTTTGTCCATCAGTCTGAGGATGGTAGGCTGTTGACATTTTTCGTTTTATTCCGAGACTTTTGCAAAGTGATTCCCAAAATTCTCCGCAGAACTTTGCATCCATATCGGAAACGATTTCTGAGGGAAGCTCATGTAGCTTCGAAACTTTTCTTAAGAACACATTTGCTACATCCTTTGCTGTTGCGTTTCCTTCCAAACCGATGAAGTGTGCCATCTTTGTAAACCGATCCACAACTACCATTATTTACGTTCATCCTTGCGACTCTGGTAGTTGTGTTATAAAGTCGGTAGAGATGGAGGACCATGCTGCATATGGCACTTCCAAGGGTTGTAACAGATCATACCTTACATGCCTCGTGGACTTATTGTGTTGGCATTCGTCACATGAGGGGACGTAATCATTCATCCAGTTGGTAATGCCTTTCCAATAGAAGTCTCGTGATGTGATCTCCAAGGTTTTTTCTTGACCAAAATGTCCTGCCACCTTGGAGTCATGGCATCCTTAGGCAATCGTTGACTGTAACGCTTCGTTGGCTGGGATATATAAGCAGTTCTTGTAGTACAGTAATCCTTCTAGTACTGTCCCGTTTGCCGGTAACGGCTTTCCCTCTATTTCCAATTCTTCAAGTCCCTGCTTTCGCTGTTGCCAGTCAGGGTCCTTTGTAGCTGCTTGTTTGATATCGGACAATAGCTGCTGGTCGTATATCCGTATATCTGCTTTTGCTATAATGACGTTTGTCATCATGCACCTTGTTTTCACCACTTGAGGTTTGTCTTCCTGATCCTGTTCATCAAAGTACTCATTTTCCCTCCGTTTGGCTTGCAGGTGTGCTACTCGTACTAGGGTTTTTTCAGCCATTAACCTTCGTGGGGATATATCTGTACTACCGAATCCAGAGGTCCCGGGTTCGGTAGTTTCCAAGCTGTCAACTTTCCTCGCTTCTATGGTATTGATATTTTCAATCACCATTTGTGCTATGCAGGTTCCTTTTCGCACCTGACAGTCTTCTTCTCCCAGGTTCCTCATTATGACTTTAATTTCCCCTGTATAGTCGGCATCTACTACCCCGCCACCTATGTCGATGCCGTATTTAGCTGCTAATCCCCTTCTTGGTGCTATGCGAGCATAGGTTCCTGCTGGTAGGCCCTTAGCAAACCCAGTTTCCACTATTGTTTGTTTCTTAGCGGGAATTAGAAAGTCCTGGGTAGCATATAGGTCATGCCCAGCTGCCATTCTGGATCCTTTCGTAGGCATCCTTGCTTCTCTTGAAAGCAATTTTATTCTGAGGCCTTGACTGACTGTTTGGACTGCCACGCACTCTTCTTTTTGTTCCTTTAGTTCGTTCAGATAGACCAATGAGATTTGGAAGTGTGGGGGCTTGAGTATTGATTGTTCGCTGTGCGCAGCTCCCTCCTCAGGACGGTACTCCGGCCGTCTGCTTAATGCATCAGGTTTGCCTCTCCGCTTTCCTGGCCTGTACACGATTTTGAAATTGTAATTGGCCAGTTGTTGTGCCCACTGAATTTGCCTTGGATTCCAGACTTTCGTGGTTAGGATATTTTGTAAATTTTGGTGATCTGTGTACACGGTAACCGGGTTTTCCGTTCCCACTAGATACTGATTCCATTCCTTAAAAGCCTCTAGTATGGCTAGTAGTTCTTTGTCATGAATTTCGTAAATTCTTTCTACGGGACTTAGCTTCCTAGAGTGGAAAGCGACCGGGTGTAGTTTTTTGTCCTTGAATTGGGACAAAACACAGCCTAGAGCAAAGTCGCTAGCATCTGTTCCTACAACTGTTTCCCTTTCCGGGTAAAAGTGGCATAGTATGGGGGCAGTCGTGAATCCGTGTTTGAGTTCTACGAAAGCTGCCTGCTGTTCAGGGCCCCAGCTACATGCTTTGGGGTCTCCCTAAAACGTTTCAGTTATTGGTTTGCAGATTTTGGAGACATCTTTGATGAAACACTGGTAGAAATTGGCGAAGCCAATAAAAATTTGCACCTCCTTCACCGATCTGGGTGCTTTCCAACCCTTTATACTAGCGATTTTCCTTTCGCTCATGGTGACCCCGTCAACCGCGACGATGTAACCGAGAAATTCTACAGTATCCACATGGAACAGTGATTTTGTTGTTGAGACGGCCAGGTCGTATTCCTCTAAGCGAGTCAGAACTCGCTTAACCAACTCAATATGTTCTTTCTCTGTTTTGGAGTAGATAATAATATCATCCAGGTATACCACAACCCCATGATCTAAAAATTCGCGCAGAATTTTGTTCATCATGGCTTGGAAAGATGCAAGCGCGTTTACCAATCCGAATGGCATAACTCTATATTCAAAGTGACCATACTGTATTCGAAACGCTGTTTTTCATTCATCTCCTTCCTTTATCCGTAGGAGGTGGTATCCATCTTTTAAATCGAGTTTGGAGAATATCTTTACTCCTGCTACTCTATCGCGAAGTTCACTCATTAGTGGGAGAGGGTATTTGTTTGCGATGGTCAACTTATTTAGTTGACGGTAAACCACACAAAATCGCATTGAAGCATCTGGTTTTGGGACGAATAGGATGGGAGCCCCGGCTGGAGATTTACTCTCCGTGATTTTTCCCTCATCCTGCATTTTTTGCAGGTATTTGCTGAGTAGATCCAACTGATGAGCTGACATTGGGTATATGGGTCCCCAGGGCGGGACTGCTCCCGGTACCAGGTCAATGGCATTGTCGAAGGTTCTGCGACTAGCTAGCTTTTCTGCTGTCTCTGACGCGAATACTTTTTTGAACTCATGGTATTCATGTGGGATTTCAAGGAGTGGGGCCGGTTGCCCTATCTCCGGCATTGTTCGCCCAATTTCTATTCTTCCCACATACCTAGCTTCCGGGTCATGAGCCACAGTCTCGTCCCATTCACATAATTCCTCCACGTGTTATTCTTGGAGATGGCTCTGACATTGTTCTTTATTGAAGCGCCATTTCCTTGGATCTTCACTGTGTGTGATAGGGTGTTCCTGGTGCCACCAGCCAAACAGGATAATCAAGTCATATTTCCCGCCTGATTCAATTTCGCACGTAATGTGCGATTGATGCGCATTCAATCCTATGTCTAATAAGATAGGGTGAGTGTAATGTTTTCCACCGCCTAGGGCAGGTGTTCCTTCAAATGTGAGGATATTTTGGGTTTGAGCGTGTGTATTGTAAGGAATCTGAAACTGGTTTATGAGGAATATATTAGACCCAGAGTCTAATACAGCGTGTGCGGGAATTCTCTGGCCATTTGCCTCTAGTGTTAACATACCTTCTTGGCAGCTGTAGAATTGAGGTACTTGGACTTGTATTTTGGTTTGGTTGTTTTCGCCACACGGGGCTAGTGGGGGTCGCTTTCGCGACATAGTGTCAATCGTTGGTAGTAATAACTGGAGGTGTTTGTTACCATGCCCACACGGTTTCGGCTACTCAAGCCTCCTCAGACAAACTAAACCATTTTCTTTGGTGTACTGGGCAGCCCACTACTAGCGGTCTTTACCCCTTGCCGAAGGGTTCCTATACACCTGCCATTTGCCCTTCTCAACCCACGCTTTTATCTCCACTAGAGCCGTACTCGTATCGTTTTGACTATATCAGCGTATTTGGGCTCCGGTGATTCTTCACGAATCGCCTAGTTGACCCAATGAGTCTTTCGCGCCTCACCTGTTCACAAAGCCGGAGTCTAGGTTCGGGATGGCGTTACCCTGCTCCATTTAGCGTGTGTATCAGGTAGCCGTAGTTTCTCAGTATCTTCCCACTTCTTTTTTCTTGGTATCTTAGACCCGTTCCGTTACTCACATGGTGCCTTTGTCCAGTCGACCCGTTTATTCTTTTCGTTCCTGGAAGGTGTCTCAAGATCAACGGGACGATCGTTACCCCTGTGCCATTGTTAAAAAGGTTTCTTTCCACCATTGTCTGTCCACTCTTCCGTGGAGCTTTCGGTTTGGATTAAGGACTTTAGAAGGATGTGGGCCGCATGGACCGTCTTCTGTACCAGGGTCCAGGGTTTACCAAATGTTGCGCTCCGCTTTCTTCTTTTTGAGTTTGAGGTTCCCGGAGTTAGGCCCGGACTACCACGAGCCGCCGTCCAAGTTTATCGCTTCTTGCTCGCCTGTCATTCTTAGTTCTGCGATACTCCCGTAGGTCTGTATTGCTTTTCGTGACTCTCACTTTGGTTTTGAGTTTCCCAAGGAGAAGCGCGGAATACCTGCTAGTAGGACCTTGCAGAGGTCGAGCCCCCTTCTTGGTTTCGGTTTCGGTAAGGGGTCCATAACCGAGTACCCGGTCGCCGTCGCTGCCGGTGCCTTGAACCTTCTTAAGTTTCGTCCATGTCGTCCAGTTCCCAAATTCTGGGCCGGTTGACTTGCTTCACCCGTGGTGCGGGTGTTATTTGCCCTTTGGGCCTGTTTGTGGCCTGGGGTCTTCGTAATGGGGTTCTTTGAATTCCCCTTTGTTTTCCAATACCCGATACTTGTGCCTGCTTCCTGCAGTACTTCCGAGTATGGTTAGCCAATATGGATCGTGTGCTTTGATTGGCTTTTTTCCGATCTTCTATTTTTTTTTAGGTATTCCCTTATGAGCTTCAATCCAATTTGTATGCGGCTTTTTCCGCCGTCGTATAGGTTTTCCGTTTTTTATTTCCAGCAGTGGTCATGCTGGATTTAGTTTCTTCCTCCCGTCTTCTTTTCTGAGGGTTACTTTTCCCTTGTTCGTTCTTCCGGAATACCCCTTGCTGCTCTTTGAATGATTCCTCCGCCCTGGTAACCCTGCGCACTGCCTTAATCCATTCGCTATCAAGGTCATGATTTTCATGGGATAGCGTACGCATGGCTTCAATTGGCAGTTGCCGCTGAATTAGAGTTCTCCAAGCGATTCCTGACACTTCTGCCTCGATGTTATGGTTTACCATGGTAAGGAGATACTTCGCTATATCTCCTGTATACCTGACCTTTTCCATCTCAGCTAAGGCTTTTTGCGCCTTGTGGAGGACCGAGAATCATTCCGTAACTTCGGCCCTGAACGTAACTCAGAAATCGTAACCCTTATGTTTTGGGAATCCAAGGTCCCCAGTCATTTTCTTTCGGTAAGTTACCCCAAATGGGCCAACCTCGCTTCCTTGTATTCTTCCTAATGCATACTTGATGCGTTCTTCATCATCCTCCCATTGCCATGGGTTCCTTCCAAAATAATCCTCGCAATTTTTTAATCATACTCGTACATCCTGAGTAGGCTTATTTTCATACTTGAATGGTGGGTCCGCCTGCCGCCTATTGGTTCGGGCTAGTGCTTGCCATAAGCGATCTACCCATGCGTCTGCTTCGGATTCGAATATCCGAACAGGTAGGGGTCGACATGATGGCTCACCACCTCGTCTAGATGGGCCTCCACCATCTTCAGAGCCTGGGTCATCGTCGTCAGGGTCTGGAGCATTCGCCGGTGCTGGTGGTGGTGGTCCTTTTCCACCATTTCCATTACCATCTCCGCGGTCTACTCCATTTCCTTTGTTGCAGGATGGGATAAATCAGAATTCCTCCCTTCCATTAGCCGTGGTCCTTTTTTCCAATGCCAGATTTTCCACCGGCTTTGGTGCCACTGTTTCCCACACGCTTGGTGGGTTCCCCGCAACTTGTAGTTGCACCAACGTTTCATTCATCCAAGTCAACATTTTCGTCAGTTGGTTGGTTACTTCATTTTGCCGAGCAACGTATGTTTCCCTCTCTCGTCTTTCATTTTCCAATCTTTCATGAAGAGCCCTCAGTCCCTGATGCGTCCGGGTTTGCTCTTCCTGAGCTGCGACCTGCCTTTGCAGTACTTCTTGTTTTTGGTGTGCCAGAGCAGCTTCCAAGCGTCTGTCGCGTTCCAGGGATTCTTGCCCTGTAATCCCGATGTTAGCAGGAAGTTGAGTACCTACTTCTTCATGACGCGTGGCTCTCTGTTCCTGAGCACACAATTTTTCCTCTAGTTTCCTAGTGGTGGCTCCCTGTAGAGCCTGTGTTTCCCCAGCTAGCATGTCCAATCCTGCCTGCCGCTGTTTTAATTCTTCCCAATAATCTGTTCTCCCCGCTTAATCCGCTCCATTTTATGCTGGAGGTGTTCTGCCTGGGCCTTGCCCTGGGTAGACAACTCAACATAGGCCAAGTGGTTGATGTCTTGCGATTCCCGTAGGGTACGGTCGAAGAATCCCATTGTTTATACTATGCATTCTGCCAGATTTTCCAACACTGGATTCCTGGCATCGGCCAGTCTGGGGGTGTAGGAGCGAGTCGGGGGAGCCGACTTCCTAACTCCACTAGGTTGTGTCAGATGGCGGAGTTCCATAAGTGACTTGGATCGTCCTGGAACATGGTCGCTACCAACTAAGGACACTTCCTCCACATCGGACATTGCCCGGTCCGTGTCTATAGCCAATCTATGTGCCATGGTTTATCTATAACTTGGGTTTTGCCCAAATCCCCACACGGAAGGTGTGAATGAGATGACGGAGGAAAAAGAACTGAAGGTTCCGTCTTCCTCACTGTCGTAATCGAATAGTGGATGCCACCGGAAGGATGGCCCGTGAAAATGCTGGTAGATTTCGTAGAAATCTTGCTCGGTCGGAATAGGTTTAGGGTCAGTCAACCAGGAGGGTTCGTAGGGGTTTGGTAGAAATTCGCTCTCCGGAAGGGAGTCGTATAGTATAGTTCCGATTGAGGAGATAAAGGTTTTTGGACGAGGTTCTAAGAGGGTCTCGTCGAGGAGGGTGGAATCAGCTATAAGCTTGTGTGATTCCAGTGGTATGACTTCGAGGTAACCGATAGTCATGTATTGAGCCTTGGTAACAAGGAGAAATATCAATATACTGTTAAGGGTAGTCGATTGTAAGGACAAGCAAATCGAACTAGGCTTAAATCTTTCTTCGTAAATGGAGATTGTCTAGGAAGGCTCGTAGGTAAAGATTTTTGAATAAAACTTATGATATTGATAAGATCTCTTCTCCGTTGCATGATGATGTGTAAAGCTCGTGAGGCACTTCGATATTTATATTCCGCGTCTGTGTGTTCGCGGACTACATCTGTTCTCCATACAACTATTGTATCTACTAACAAAACTCCCAACAAAATCTAAGAGCGAACCCCTTAGGACCCTGAAAGTTTTCTTCCCCGCACAGCTAATGGCGTGATCAGAGCTCTTCTTTCTCCGTGGGTGTTCGACCCTTCTCGGTAAGAGATAACAGCCGTCGTCCTCTTGTTTATACTATGGCCGTCCAGTTTGGAACTTGCCAATAGTTTCTTAGAACACCAAGGGGCCAGCTTGGTTGTCGACAAATACGGCTTCGTTCTGGT
Source organism: Tuber calosporum (assembly GCA_003316355.1). Lineage (NCBI taxonomy): Eukaryota > Fungi > Ascomycota > Pezizomycetes > Pezizales > Tuberaceae > Tuber > Tuber calosporum. The sequence continues at coordinate 21,874 of QFET01006171.1, read as the reverse complement.
TCACCCGGTCTTGGCGCTGACTTTCGGGATGACTAGTCTTCGACGATCGGTCCAATACCAAATCATGCTGGACTGCCTCTCCTTATCGTCATGTTCCGATAGGCTTGCTTGCCTATGACAGGTATTCAGTTGGGGTTCGGTACTATTCTCTGCGGAATAGGCCGAATACCACTCCCTCCTAGGCTTCCAGACGTTCTTTTGGTCTCTTGACTTCAATGGGATGTAACTCTGCAAGTCCTTGACGAAATCGCTGGTTCCTTTTCCCAGGCGTAGCCAGAGATGCCCTCTTATATACCCTGCGGAAAGGATCCGGTCGGACGGAGGGCGACGACGTATACGGTGTTACGAGAGGTGCTCCAATATTGCTTCTTTCTATTATTGTGAGCAACTGCATAAGGCGCCAGTGCTGTCATCCGGGGCCAACGTCGGGGCCGGAGGGGGGTATTAGTCTGTAGAGTTTCAAGCCCAGAGCTCTCAATCTGCTCCTCTGGGCCCTCATGGGAGTTATGTGCCTAATAGTAGCTATGGAATTATTGAGGAAGGGAAAGGCCTATGAATTTTTTTTTTCTACCATAAACTAGGCACCAATGGCTGGCCCGCCTTAAGGGCTAATAAAAGTTTGATTTCCAATTGAAGTAAAGATAAATGCTAAGTGGGAAGCAAAGAGAATCACTAAAAGTCTCTTAATTTAAGGTCTAATAAGAATTTAAGAACTAGGAAAAGGAGTATTGTAATATGGGTCCTAGAGAAAGCTACTGTGACAAAAGGTTGCTTGTATAGCTAAAGGTAAAATGAGAACTACCAAGTAGAAAAGAAATTTTGTTCAAAGGACAAACCAAGTAGGATCAGAACCTTTGGCTGATGTGACAAACAAACATTACTTCAAGCAAATACTGCCGAGTGTCAGGAACCTGCATTTATGCAAAATGTTTTCTTCCTCACCAAATAGGAATATAGAAGTGGAGATCTTGGCCTTCCAGGTACTTTATTTTAGCACCCACAGAGTTATAAGACACTCTCATGTCTGTTAAAGGGAATATCTTTCCTTCAAAATGAGTATCTAAGATTCTCTACTGCCACCAGAAAGAGGTCCTTTTTGGGGCAAAACAAGTACTGTGTGAAACACTCTCTGTGAACAAAAATATTTTGTTTCTGGCAAACAAAGATAATTAATAGGTACAAGCTAATGTAATCGGGGGTGTTATGGGTCAATACCTAGTTATGGGTCACTTGGCGTTAATATATATTGTGAATCAAAAAGTGAATAAAACCACAATGCCTAACTCTTTTATATGTAAGACATCAATAGAATGTGTATGTGAAATAAGCATTCATTATATGGGTGTTGTTATGCGAAAATTGACCAGACGCCTTAAACCAGGTTTTGAGTTATTGCAGTTTGAAGTTTGTATAGCAACCATAGGGAAATTAAAAAAAGGTCAAAAAACAATTTTCGCTTTACATTTTAAAATACCTGTTCCACTATAAATGTAAATGAGTATAAAACAATATTAATTGCTTGTAAATTCAGTTTAGTAATACATGATGCAAAGAATATTCAAAAAATGTTACAATCCAAAAAGCATTTCCACCCTGATTGATTCATTATACCTTTTGGTATAATAAAGATTATAATACAACATGGGACTTATCAGCAGCTGGTTTTTGCCTCTTATTTTTAGATCCAGGAGGCCGCCCCCGTCCACGCCTCTTTGTAGATGAAGATACCAAGACCTCTATTTGTTCTTTATCAATCACCTCTGTTGAGGTCTTATCCTTTGCTACTATTTAGATTTAATATTAATTTCAGATCAAGTATTTATAATAATACTAGCATGAAGTTGTACTTACAAGAGGTTTGGTCATTAGGCTTTGAACCTGTAGACAGTATGGCCTTTGAATGCTTTGCATTTTGAGCACGAGCATTTTTCTTTCCTCGAACCTCTCATATTAGTTTGTCATCAGGCTTGGAATAAAGCCATTGATCTTTGTATGTACATGGTATATATTGTGGGTACTTGTGCCATAAATCATATCTTTTCTCCGGATTTAAACCTGTATCAGGAATTAGTGTAGGAGAAATTTCTTTGAAAGAATCAAGTTCAAAGTCTTTCTTTCGCAAATCAAACTTAATCCAAGGCATGTCAGGCAACTTGCGAGCATGAACAATTCCTGGACTTGATGCTTCAAAGCGAAAGAATTGAAAGCTTTGGATACCTTTTAGTAACTTTAAATGCACTGTTAATGCTTGATCCCAATCTCTGAATATACTTTCGGAAGAATTATCAAATAGCCTTATGGCTTTTATCTTTCCATTCTTGTCTGAAGAGTCAACAAGTTCTGCATAATCATTAGGTGTCCATATCTCACTACGATTAGCCTTCTGCTTAACAGTTCCAAAGCCACGATCGACACTGTTACGTGTATGGCCCTTGATCTGAAATCCTAAGGTTATTGAATCTATAGTCTGTGTTAATACTAGCCAACAAAGATACCAAATCATGGTCTTATTTTTATTTTGTCCCCCGCAGTTGTCAGCCCACAAACGAACCTCACACTTCATTTGTTGACCACAGGTTAAAAAAAGATGCAATAGTGATACTACCTGATTGGCACCCTTTCCCTGCTGTGCCTCTGTATGCATTGTATGATAATGCTGCTCTGTAGTATCATCAACAATACCTAAAACATATAGTTTAAAGGGTGACCAGTAGTACCATTCAGAAGGTTGTTGTGCAACTTTAGGAATTTCAACAACTTGTTGAAAATCAAAGGAATAACAACTTACTTGCGATCCAACCTCGCGAGATATATGAATATCATCCTCATATTGTATTCTACAGGCACGATACTCCTTTTGATGCCTTTCTAACTGTTGTGAATTGTAAATATGTGGACTTACCTTTTCTGAAATAGCCCCTGTCCCAGTACCTTCAAGTACTACACTATCTATTCTTGAAGTGAAATCATGCTTGGAATGGTTGCGCAGAATGGTACATTCATCACAAATATTTTTAGATGGCTTACGTATCTTGAGAAAGCGAAAGATCTCATGATCCTTCCAAAACCTATAAAAGGAAGAAAAAGATGGTTGATCTTTATTAGTAGTAAGGGATCCCTGCTCAATATATCGATTATATACTACCTGATAAGAAAGATGTGAAGGGAGTAAAGTAATATGTTCTAATTCCATATACTTTACTATCTTACCATCTTTCAAAGACCTTTTAAAAGTCCTAGTTGCAATTGATTCTCCCTCTTGCTGCTTCATAGTTATTAGAAAGTTCTCCATACCTTGTTTGACTGAATCAGATAGTATATTATGAGGCTTAAGTCCTTGATTGCCATGAGCCTTAACAATTGGCATACGGATATCACAAAGGTGCTTGATGATTAGATAAATTATCCTACGATCAGTTTTCCAAAAGCTGCAGAATACAGCTCGACAGACATCACCTATAAATGGTAAGCAGTACTTAACCTTTGGAGATGTATTATCTCTACTCTAATACATTTTAAATTAGATAATACTAGCAGGTTTGATATATCTTGACTTACTTTTAATTGAGGTGGGAGTAGATATACAATTAGAAGCCTCTTTTGCATCTTTGAGATTTTATCATGGTGCTGAAGTCATTGCTTCCACTCATTGATACTCACCTTTTGTACACACTTCTGAGAACAACTACATGAATGCAAGAACTCCCTAAGGCGTTCTGTCATATTGCTCTCACTTTCACCTATACTACTTATTAGTACCTGTTTTTATCATCAAACTTAAAATAAGGAATGAAAAGTTTACCTAACGGGATATGGCCCTTAATATTTTCTGCTTCAGAATCTATTTCATAGATTTCGTCTTCTGGCTCTCCGCAGAGATGCTCATCATCATTGCGATCACTATCAATATGTAAATCTTCAGAAAGATATGAATAAGAGTTATCGCTTGAATAGTCCATAATGGCTTTCTTGTCGTTGATATGAAGATGGTAAGTGAACTTTTACTCATATTACAATCTAATTTATAAGTAACTAGTAGTCCTATTCTTCATCATAGTATTTGAGTCTTCCAAAGTCACTTTTGAAATATCAAATACTATGATTGAAATGGTTGCATGGTATATATTTACTACTGGTTCTTACAAGTAGTTACACATACTAAAAAACTTCTTAAAATTGTAAATTTTGAAATACCATTCAATTCTACTGCTAAAAGTTTTTCATAAATATTCTTCTTGTAGCTGAGAATCTCTGCTATCTATGTATGCAATAAAAAAAAAAGTCTTAAATCCGATATATTCATCTTAACATTGTATCCTAGGTTCAATTTTGCTAAAAAATATTTACTAAAGCCATTGGATACTACTCTACCAGCTAGCAAATATTTGTATGCATAGAGATAAATTTGTTGCATTGGTGGGCCGGTACACTTTTCGCTTATTGACACCCATATGAAATAATTATAAAAATATATACAGTTTTGTCGTTGTTATTGAAGTAATTGTCAATTTTTCAAATATGACTATGTTCAATCACAATGGCCCATGAGCTGCCTTATTCCCAATATTGCTCATATATATACAACGGGTAGATTTTGGAAAAATACGTTATCATATTCTATGTAGTCATGTGTGTATGTGAGTCATGTAGCACATACACATATGGCGAGTTATATGTATGGCTGGATTTCACGTGATACGGAATTGGGTATATATATTTCGGGTTTTCTCCTCCTGTATCCTTACAACACAGTAGCGCAATAGTGGAATCACAGCTTTTTCGTCTACAAGATACTGCTTTCTAATCTCAGTGCCGCCCTTATTACATATAAGAGACAGCCTTTAATAGTGCAATATTTGCAGGTTATGAGCCCGAGTTAGCAAGACTTCCGCTACCCACCCATATGCCACTTGACAAATACTGCTTATACACTAAAACGCTTCTACCGTTACCTTCCTCACACACCTCCTCCCTCTTATCACTCTATGAGTGACGCAAACGCCTATTATACACAATACAACTAATTTCACTCCAGTAACTGCAACAACACACGACCTCTCGACAAACGTTGAACCAACCCTTGTTGCGAAAACGACGCTTGATACATAAAAAGATATTTGGCCTTTCGTAAGAAGCTTCTTGCAAGAGCCATGATTACCAAAATACCAACAACAGGAAGAGAGTAAAATCAGGAAACAAATGCCACATTCCTACTACGACGCACCTGAATACCCAATATCCGAAATCGAAGCCAAAGCATCACATCTACCACAAGATTTAACCAATGACGAATACCGAGGATATTTCAACACTACATCAATCATTGACTGTCCTGGTTGTGGGAGATTAAGACCGTTTCCCATAAGTTATCACAAAGAAATAAACATACTCCAATTCTGTTGTGACGAATTTCGATTTCAGCTTGAGTACTTCGCAATAAAAAGGTTGTACAGGCGTAGAAATATAGTCAGAACAAACCCGTTTCCTTCCAACACCAATTTGAACAACAATATACCTATCCCACGTTAACCACTAAAATGTGCACAGAAGACACCTCACCAACACACTGCACAGTTGGACGATTGTCCCTTACCCTAAAAGACTATCCAAAATTGGAAGGACAACGGGACTATCAGTCATGGGCACAAAGGTGGAAAACAGCATTCAACATATGCGATCTAGGGGATATGGTCGATGGTTCCACAGAACAACCTGAGCTAGAAGACGAAGGAACCTCCTCCTCAAAAGAGACCAAGGACTGGAATAAGCGAAATGAACTAGCAAAGTTCTTCCTATACCAGGCAGCAGGCAGCTACGCAGCCGATATCTCCTGCTACCCCTTGGCCTCGGAGGCATGGCAGTCACTAAGGGACCGGTTTGACCAAGAAACACCATCTACACACCTAATCCTTCTTGAAAACATCTTCACCAAACTCACACTTGGTAAAAACATCTCCGTACTTATCTCCAACTTCGAAAATGCATGTAACCACCTATCCCAATGATGCTCAAACGTGAAAGCCAAAAAAGCTGATTACCTCCTAACCACGTTAAAAGCAGAGGTTCAATCTGAAGCTACCAAAGGAGCATTCATCCTGCTTTCGATAAGGAGCAACATGGAGTTCTATGTGATATGCTGGCTGCACGAGGAGATGACTGTTATGTAGACATAAGGGAATTCTTCGTCAGCAGAGCAGCTGAGAAAACCGAACAAAGGGAAGATGAAAAAGTGCTATTTGTACCAAGGAAACAAAAAGGAATGAAATTCTGTTCCTGGTGCGAAGCACGAGACAAGAAGAGAGACAACCATAACCTCAAGGACTGCCATGGTCTCAAAAGAGACAAGGAGAAAAAATATCGAAACAAGGGACCACAATCGATAAACGTTTCCGACGCTACCGTTACTGTGTTCATGACCAAGTCTCTACAAATTGCGAATGAAAGGGATAGGAGGATGACAATTAGTTAGCTTTGTGATTCAGGAGCCACTGGCCATATATCACTAAGGGTAGGTGACTTCCTAAACCTATCACCCACAAAAGCAAATGTAGTAACGGCAGATGGCAGAACTCATCAAGAAACCGGAACAGGAGACATTCAGATCCCTGTGCGACTGCAGGACGGATCCAGACATACGGTTCAACTCCGAAGAGGACGGTTTGTACTATCGTTTCGATACTCCTTAGTGGCTGAATCAAGGATTGATGATATTGGAGTAACAGTGGAAATTAAGAAAGGATAGCGAAGATATGTCAAGAATGGAAGGATATTCATGGTTGCAGAGAAAAAGGACGGGCTGTGGTATATTGGGACACATAATGAGAATGCTCTTATGACACCTTATGAGGAAAGACACCTGGCACTTGGTCATCCTAGCACTATTCGAGATTGCTATAATGACACATTGCCCATTCCCCAACCTCAAGACTTTAACTGTAAATCTTGCAAGACGCAAAAATCAACATATAGTGTGCCACATGGAAAAATGTCAAAACTAAGAAACCTTTCTAGAAAATCCATTCAGATCTGAGCTGTTGTATATCTGTCCAAACCTTAGGAAAAAACGAATATTACATGACATTCGTTGACGACTATTCCAGATACTGTTGGCTATACTTGCTAAAGTCAAAGAATGGAGCTGAGAATGCAATACAAGATTTCTGGAACCTTATACATACACAATTTGTTATTACGAATCAAACGTCTCTACACCGATAATGGAACAGAGTATGTAAATCAGAAATTATCCTAGTTCTTAAAGGAAAAAGGTACAATCTATACCACATCACCAGCCTACAACCCTGAATCAAACGGTGTTGCCGAAAGAATAAATCGTGCCCTTACAACCATGGTACAAGGTATGTTGCCAACTGATCGAAAGTTTGTATCGGGGGAGGCATATTCTACTCCTGCCTACCTATACAACAGATGATGGCATTCCACGATAAAGACAACACCTTTCGAGCACCTATATGGTAAGAAACCAAACATTAACCACCTCCGTCCTTGGTTCACATCTACGACAGTACACATTCCTTCAGAAAAGAGAACCAAGTTGGATCCTACAGCTGAAGAAGGTCACTTAGTAGGCTACACTTCCAGTCTTACAGTATATTGGATTTACATACCTAAACGACAAACGGTGACTGAGGCAAGGAACGTCAGGTTTGGGATAATGAAAGGAGTTTCATTAGAATATCATCAAGAAAATACTGCTATAATTCCTGAGATAGAAGCCATTCCAGAAAACGAAGAACAACATGAAAGTAATCCTACAGTCGAATACGAAGACCATCCAGAAGAAACAGAGGTACCATGAGCATACCCAGATGATCCTCCAAGACGACTATCAACTCATACCTGATTCTAAACCACTACAGGTCTGGAATATCTAAAGGACCTAGCTAAAGCCAAGCTCAAGGATTGTAATTCCAAATTGAGAAAATGCGATGAAACATTCAAATGCTACATGCGAGGCAAAGGAGGGACAGGTACCCTTGAACAAGTTAGTCTACAACATAAGCTGCAACGCGAAGCGATACTTGAGAAAATTCGACAACAACAGACTGCCATGAGCAAGCAATCCTTCGTTGGACTCTCCTACTACAAGCCTGACCCCACAAGCTACTCAGAAGCAATGAAGTCAGAAGAACAGGCTGATTGGCAGAAGGCAATGCAGGAGGAAATGGATGTTCTGAAAAGCAGAAAGGTTGCAGATGTAGTCGACAGACCTAATACCAAAAGAGTTCTCAAAGGACGATGTGTATATAAAACAAAGGTTAAAACAGATAGAACCATTGAAAGACGAAAAGGGAGATATTGTGCCAAAGGATTTAGCCAAATACAAGGGGAAGACTTCGAAGAAGTATATCCGCCTCTGGCCTGACTAGAATGATTACGGGTATTGTTAAGTCTAGCAATCAAGAGAAGATATGTCCTACGACAATTAGACATCAAGAGTGCATTCCTTTATGGCAACATAGACTACGAAGCATATCTAGAAATTCCTGTAGGATACCGCATACCAGGAAAAGTATCGAAGTTACGAAAAGCAATCTATAGCCTTTAACAATCCCCACGCCTATGTTATCAACATCTTACCCAAGCCTTAGAAACGATGAACCTAAAGGTTACCGACTTTGATCCATGTATCCTAATTGCAACAGATTTATACTGTTGTATATACGATGATGACATTCTCATTACCGACAATCCCTCCAAAGTCAACCAGTTTGTTGACAAACTACGTTCCCGCTTCCAGTATACCGATTCTGGTAAAGCATCTATGGTACTCGGTATCCAAATTAAAAGAGCAAAAACTGGTATCAAGCTATACCAGGAAAGATACATTACAGAAATAATTGAACGATTTGGTATGACCGATGCAAATGAAGCCAAAACCCTAATCGAAGCACACTCACCACTTGTTAAAGCTACTCCTGATGAGGAACTCTGCGACCAGGAAACATACCAATCCAGGATAGAATCCTTGATGTATGCCGCCGTTGCTAGATGAGTATACATCGCATATGCGACCGCCTTCCTCAGTCAGTTTGCATCCAACCCAACAAACACTCACCTAACAGCTGCTAACCGAGTTCCTCATTATCTTAAAGGTACAAAGAACAAAGGACTAAGCTTAAGGCACGTTACAGAGGCTCTGCCTCTAGAGGTCTACAGCGACAGTTCCTATACATCCAACCTCGACGATAGAAAATCCTTCACTGGATTGATTATATAGACTTATGGGCATACAGTTCTGTGGCGCTCCTAGAAACAACGCATAGTAGCTCAATCAACTAGAGAAGCCGAATACGTCGCACTGTCATTTGCTGCAGACCAGAGTGTTTGGATTAGACAAGGCTTAAAGAAATGGGCATCACAACAACGCTGATAGTATATTGTGATAATACTGCTGCAACTAGTCTCACCGAGAACCATGGAGTCTCAGATCGAACCAAACACATCGATGTCCGGTACCATTCTGTTAGAGAGCTGTGTGAGAAAGGAGATATTCCAGTAGTTAGAGTTGAGTCAGAAAACAATGTATCAGATCTATGTACTAAGGAATTATCGCGGATTTCATTTGAGAAATTACTGATGAAGATAGAAATGGAAACGTAGGGGAAGTGTTGGAAAAATACGTTATCATATTCTATGTAGTCATGTGTGTATGTGAGTCATGTAACACATACACATATGACGAGTTATATGTATGGCTGGATTTCACGTGATACGGAGATGGGTATATATATTTCAGGTTTTCTCTTCCTGTATCCTTACAACTCAGGAGCGCAATAGTGGAATCACAGCTTTTTAGTCTACAAGATACTGCGTTCAAATCTCAGTGCCGCCTTATTAAATATAAGAGACAGCCTTTGATACTGCAATATTTTCACTAGAGTATTCTCAATGGTTTACAAGTTGTTGCCTCAAAATCTAAGATATATAAAGTGAGCTACAGAATTCAACATCACTGCTTTTGACAAATATTCTTCCCAAGCAATATCCTTGCTTCTTTTCGTTATAACTTTGCGAAAAAACCTGCGCTTATAACAAAGAATACCTAAAATGAATGTCAATCACGCGAACAGGATAGCAAAGGCACATGAAGCTCTCCGAATTACTCCAGGTCTCTTAATTCGCAAAGCAAGTCAACACTTTGGAATTTCAAATTTAACACTTAACAACCAGTTTCATACACGCACGCAGCCAGCAATTCAATGCCATCCCGATCAGCAACTACTTAGCAATGAACAGGAGGAAGCCTTGGTTTAGTGGGTTGAAAAGTGTGAGGATTATGGGTTTCCTCCACGTCGCTCTCATGTTTATCAAATAGTCTATGCCATTTTGAAAGTCATGGAAAAGCAGAGAAGGTAGGAGAGACCTGGATACAACGGTTTTTAATTCGTTATCCAGAAATTGGATCCAAGGTTGGGAAGGTACTAGACAAGCAGAGGTAAGTTGCTGCAGACCTTTTATCCTTTGAATCCTACCTCAATCGGTTTCACAATAGTCGCTGCAAGTTTCATGTTCAAGATGACAATAATTGGAATGTAGGTGAGAAGGGATTTGCGCCTGTACTCTCTGGTAGTTGGCAGGTCATTTGCAGAACAGCAGGGAGGAATCCAAAGGTTATTCAGGATGGGGACCACAGTTCGGTCACTGATATTGACACGGTTTCAGGATCAGGAACAATGTTGCCTCCTCTTATTATCTATCCTGCAAGGACACATGTTATGAGTGATTATAGCAATATCGACTTTTAGCAGAAGCAGGATGCCTTCTTTACTCATTCGTCTACTGGATACATTAATTACTAGATCACCTTTGCATAGTTGGTACAAATATTTTTGCAGAAAGCCTGACTCACAAATGGAAACAAACAGCAATGAATCCTCATTCTTAATGGCCACAATTCCCATTGTGAGAACTTTTAGTTTAATGGATTTGCTATTGAGCACATGATTCACCTCCTCTGGCTACCTCTACACTCGACCCATGTGCTTCAGCCACTTGATGTTGGTTTGTTTTCTCCTCTCAATACATACGACAAACAATAGGTTGAACCATAGAAGCGAGCCTAAGGACCCTATTCAAAGTAACAGAAGTGTGACTTCTATCCCATGCTCCATAGAGCCAGAGTCAAGACCTTTACCAAGAAGAATATTCTGTCAGTATGGCATGCGACCGTTCTAATACCTTTCAACCGATATCGAATCCTCAGTGATCTAACTTTTCAATCAAAAGCCTCATCATCACTATCGCTTGCAATTCGGTGACCAGGTCCTCGCCCACTTGCTGCTAGCAGTGACTGCTCTACTATCCTAATCCAGAGAGTAAAGTTGGTACGTGAGGTACCACAAATAGAATCATCAGTTTAGATCAGAAAGTATTTTACCGTACTTGTTTCCCTACATCAGGAGACAGAGGCAGAATTGAGCATTATCAAAGAACTCCTCCAGTAACAGCAAGCTATAGGGAAGAGCAACAGGCCTGACCGCTGCCAATTAAAGGGTGGTCTTACCCTGGGATCCAAGCATCTTGCACATCTGTACAGAAAGCTAGAAGTCCTTGACAAGAAGAAAAAGGCTGCAAGCATGAAAAGAGAGGCAGCCTAGCTTGTCAAGTTGAATAAGAGGAGACAGAAGAAGTATTTATCAAGGCAGGTAGTCATTAGTAATGCTGATGAAGAGTTGCAGGAGTCATAAGGTTCTGCTGATGATGGAAATGAAGATAGTGATGATGACATAGTTGTTCAAAATTGAGGTCAAATTTACCCAACTAGAAGTTTTATAGCTCATGTTTCCTAGCAGGAAAAACAACAAAATAATGTCCAAAGGACCACTACTAGACTTCTCGGCCGCTCTATATGCCATCAAATCCTCTATAATATACTTGATGATCAATATATTTCTGATTAAAAGTAACTGTTTAGTATCATACACTTTGAATCCTTTGTCTTTCATTATAGTATTTTTTCTAAATAAAAGTACTTAAACTTGTTCTAAATACAGCTGTAATACTGTGAATACAATTTGAGACTAAATAGAGTGTTTCTGGTTGTGTAGTTGACATTACTGGAGTTGTTTCATAATAAATATATCTTACCCATAACTTGGTGAGGACCCATAACACCACTGATTATCTTCCACCATGTGATTCCGCATTGGGTGAGGTTTTCTCCAAATTCGGTAAGGACCAATATTGGCATCCTGTGACCTACAAGGGCTGGAAGTTCATGACTGCAGAGGTGAACTACAATGTTCAGGATAAAGATATGACCGCCATAGTTACTGCATTCAACGAATATGATCATCTTGTGTACACTGTTGAAGACTCAATCGAGGGATATCCAAAACAGAAGAATTTGAAGTCATTTAATAGTACATATGTCGTAAACTGGAGGCAGCAATGTGGGTGGAATTCGGCCTACCTCATAACTTAAAGGTCCTTGACCGCGAAGGCTGGTTGAAGGAAATGTGAGATCTGTTATCGTGGCATAGGAACTCCCAGCCGAAGGTGGTGAATGACCTACTTTGAGAAAGTTTTTTTTTTATTATTGGAAAAGGCACATTCAACCAGAACGTGGCCACCCACTATTACCCATATGGGAATTAGTACTAATTTTATGATGTGATGGTATATAGAACCAGGAGGTTACTATATAACTACAACTCATGCTTGCAAGACCTAGTCTCTATAGCAAAGCTGCTCTGCCTCCAAGAAAGTTCTAGACTCTGCAACGACCTCTCCCTTTACTCTCTATTCCCATAAAGTATATACACGTTGAGACATTAACTTTCGCTTTCTTGAAACGTATCGGGAGGCTCTCCAGACCAGCGAATTGAATAGCGGAACCACCTTATATCTTTTAAGGAAACTACAACCAAGATGTGGGAAATTGGTTGATAGTGAGTAAAGACTATTTCGATCTTAATCCTACACAGTGGGAAAGTTATGATCCAAGAATTATCTTTGCCTTGATGAAAGCAAAGGCCAACAATGTGGAATCCTTCAAGGAATATTACTGGAAGGTGATGAGTGTTTAGGTTGATATACACAAGATACGGGCCATGACACGATGGATCGTTTTCGAAAAGTAATTACAAAGCGATATATATGTATTGAGGAAGAACCTCGAGCCATGGAACAAAGCACAACGGTAGTTTATAAGGGCAAGATAGGCACCTAACTTCTACTCCTCAAAAAGCTTAAAATCAAAGCCAGACTTAAGAGAATCAGTTGGCAGGTAGATGTGGAAATCAAACTTCCTGATCAAACTTGACGACAGTTATCCCACCCAAAATTCTCCTGAGATGAAGAATGGATGGAAACCATACTGGGTTGGCAGACTAGAGGAGGAATTTCTGGAATAGTACAAGCTATCCAAATATGAACCCTTGTCCTGTGATTCATATAAGTGAAAGCACGCTGATACCAACAAGGGGGTCAATTTCAAACCACGATACACCAATCATAAACATGCAAACTACCGCTTAAAATAGAAAACAGCGGACGTTAACCTATCATCCAAGAAAGTAGGAAAGGAAACCAAAGAAGAGCATACAGAGTGGAAGGAGGCTCCTGATGGAATCTCACAAATGGTCGTTGATAAGCAAAAAGCAGGGATGAAATGTACTTACTGTGGCCTCAACAATCACTTCTAACAAAAATGTTAGAAAGACATAGTGATAGGCAGGGCTTGCACTAAATAGACAATAAAGGACTGACCAAAATTTCCATGCAAACCGCAAAAGGCAACGCTCTCAGCAACACTTAATCAGCCCCTTGTCTATAACATACAAATTTAAGCCTCACCTCGGTTATGGCAATACCGCATACAGTAATATCCTGATGGCACTAACATTGACAGTGATTTGGTATTCGGCGTACTGGGATACTAGTGACCAGAGACGAAATAGGGGATCCCTCTTGGCTCTGAAGATGAGAAAAACTCCGCAAATGAGGACTATTCAGTTAGGACAAGATTTAGCGTGTTGCCCCTAAGCCCATAAGTCCTTATTTGACAAGGTTGGTGGACAGACCTTAGTGCACCTGAACCATTTTAAGAATGACAAAGGTGCAACTGTCAAATTATTGTTCCAGAGAAACCAACAAGTCTCCACAACCGTTCAAGGCCGTCAGGGCCAGTACCACGCATGCTACCGAATCCTAAAATAGTGCCTATGAAACATTGCGAGATTCTCATCCAGAATACGAAACCGAAAGATAGTGCCTTTTTCGCAGACGCCACTCGGGGTCCCAACCCGAGTAATTGTCTGCGGAAGCGCAAGGCTTGACAAAACATTTTTGGGTTTTGGGTTAGTTTGACTTCTGACCCTGGAATGACATCAGGTTTTAGCTCCTCATTCAGCCCCTTGTCCTTGAAGCCATACTGCAAGATGGCAGCCAGTTAGCTAGTTCAAAGTGCCCTAGTTCTTTCATTTCTAGTAATATAAAATCTCTTCCAAGTGCAGCCGAACAACCAGTTTAGTCACTAGACCGAGTAATGAGTTGGGGTTTGAACACTATACCTCAGTCCAAACGCTTTACACAGTCCAATACCAAATTCAACTGACTAGACCATGACCCCAGGAGGGAATAAAAGCATAATTATAAATACTATCTTGTAAGGAAATGTTCAGCATTTTTTGCAAAAATGCAGAGGTTCCAAAGGCTATAATTTCTATAATAAGATGAGCTATTCAATATTCGGAAACTGTCAATCTTTTCAGAATTTGATATATATTTTAGAAATCAATTTTATTTTTTGAAAACAAATAACCCTTTAGGGAAATTACCCGCAAAAACAATAGCCAAATTGTCCAAAGAAATCTGGCACATATTACTGATAATTGTGCATATTTACAATGCAGAACATATATGTTTCCTATAAGAATAGGAATTTTTCAATTTTCTGGGAGCCACTCGGCAGTGGGTAATGACTGCTTGTAGTAGGCCATTTATAATCTTAATAATTAATTCCTAAATTTTAGTTCGTCGTAGGAGACCTGACGATTCAAAACTACACTAGCGCTATCAGGAATGCTTAATACATCCAATTATAATACCTTCTACGCAAGGACGAACCGATATAAACCACTCGCATAGGACACAAAAGCTTGACTATAAAGAACGCAAACTTTCTCAATGGCTTGCAGCAGATCCACATGTTTAGTTGAATGGAAAGTATTATCGCATAAGAGTACTACTAGACTCAGGACAGAATATTTTCATTATAAACAAAACAACTGATAATGGAATTGAATATGGCTTATAAATCTTGCAAAGATTCTATTCCCATTATAGAGTTTACCAGAGAAGAATTTTCTTCTGGAAGAAAGTAATCCTGTCCACTATACCTAGCGGTAGGAGCGGATAAAGGCTTATAGGAGGTTGATTTTAAGATTGCAGTTCAGGGAGGTTGTTTAATGGTAGTTCTGTGCGGATGCAGACGTAATGAATATCCTTTAAGAGCGATACATCACACTGCAAGCACGAATTCTGAGGCCAACTAATGTCAACCGGATCGCCGGCGGGCGGATGAAGGAATTTCAAGTGAATGATAAGTGCAGATTTTGGAAGTTCCGGACACAGTGGTTATTGGTAGAATTGAAAAAGTAGCCGATGCCGAAGATTTAATCCTCGATACACTTCCTACGGTGACTATTATGACCTATTCGGCCCATCAAAAGTTGCACAACTCCGCTCACATCAAACCTTTAATCATGTTATCCACCTCAAAAAAGATACCCAAGCACCTTCGGGACCAATCAATACTCTCTCTAAAAAACGGTTAAAAGGAATGCGAACATATCTAGATTATATGTAAAAACAAGGCAAAGTTTCCCCAAGCAAGTCTCCTGCCAGAGCCCCATTAGTTTTTGTTCCCAAATCTGATAGACAACTTAGATTGGTAATAGTCTACCAAGGTCTAAACAAAGTTATAATTCACAATAAATACCCGGTCCCACCTATGACAGAACTGCTTACTTGTGTTGTAGGAGGAACAATTTTCAAAGGCTGGATATCAAAGATGGATACCATCTGATCGGTATACGAAAGGGTATTGAATGGAAAACTACTTTCTGCACAGGATATTGCCTATATTAATACAAGGTCATACCTTTTGGACTGTTTAATGCACCAGCAATATTGCAATCCATTATGACTATGATCGTAAAGGACTTTCTAAAGGAAGAACCACCAGTATATATTGACGATATACTCATATACTGCAGAAGTAAAAAGGATCAGGTCATCTTGATAGAGAAAGGTACAGTGGCAATTACGGGAGTATCAAATTGCAATATAAATAATAAAAGATCCTTCCTTGTCACATCAGTTGAAATCTTTCGGTATCATGTTACTGCTGATGGAGTCACCATAACCGAGCTCAAAGCGGAATGAATTAAGGCTTGGAAGCCACTGACATTGGTAAAAGATATCAAGATCTTTATTGGATTTCCTAAATTCTACCCCAGATGCATACATAATATTTCTGCTATATGTGTGGCAATTACCGATTTACTAAAGTGAAACGCTAAGAACTTTAATTGTAGAGAAAGGTAACAAGTAGCCTTTCATGAGCTGAAATAGAGGTTTGTCACATCTATCATATTATGTCATTTTCATCCTAAAAGAAACACAGTAGTGGACACAGAGACTAATGATTATGCACTTGGACGTTTCTTATCTCAACACATAGATAAGAAGCTAGGTCTTGCTGCATTTCATTCGCGAAAGCTGACCCCCAGTAGAGCACAACTATGACATTCATGTTAAAGAATTATTGGCAATACTATTTGCTTTACAGTAATGGCGACACTATCTTGCTGGGACGAATGAACCTTTCACCATATACACCATGATCACAATGGACTATATTTTTTCACAACCAATGCCTTGTTGGCAAGAAAAATCCCGTAGGTTTTGAAGTTCACATCTTTTAACTTCAAAATCTATTAACGACCCGGAGTCTAAGGAGGTAAACCAGATGTTCTAAGAAGGCAGCCAGAGTACCACCCTGAGGAGTGAGCGGTGCATGCCAAGTAGGCAATACTACAGTTTTACCACTAAGAAAACCTCCAGAATAACTGTCACTTAGTTATCCCAGTTATTAGGGCTAAAGAAAACTTATACCAGCGGTGACAATGATCGCCTAAAGAGGAAGTGAACTCTGCAGTTTGGATTCAAAGGCTACATTCGGAAGCGGGAATCCCTGCTAGAAGTTCCTAGTTAGCTGCATATCACAACCTATACAGTGTTGAAATTCTTCAATTCGTTTCATATGTATATTTCCTATGGTAATATTAGTTATGCCTCTGCTTAGTTATTTCGGGGTTACTCAGGGAAACTACGGACATTACTACAGCTAGGGTATATCATATCCTCAGTTATATTTCCTTATAATATTTGAGAATTAATACGTATATTTCTTATGTTATATGCAGGATTTCTCGGTTTTTCTTTCCATGTATAGTGACCTTTTACCGGTCATGTATCATGTGTTATCGTTCCGTTTATTTCGCGCACCCCACTTCAGATTATGTATATTTTATTGTAATTTCCTTGGTAGTTTTTCAGGGTCAAACATATTCGGACTTAAGTTTCTTACAATATTTTTCCTATTTTGTTATTGAGTACAAGGAGGACACGCACCTGTATAAATAGCTTGTTGCCGCCTATTTTGTTTTAGTTAATTAAGGACAAGAACTACTACCAATCTACCTTTATACTACAATAATCCTCACACAGGCATGCACATAATATACTCTTAATACTGTGTTGTATTTTCGTACTCATGCTATAAGATTGTGCCAATACACATAATTTAAACAGGTTATGAGCCCGGTACATCCATAGCTATACGACCTACACCTACACGCTATCCTCTTTCACCGCGAAACAAATTCCTTCCGAAACTAAACAAACCTCTTTCACCAAAAATATTTCGTGTAACATCGAAACTTTTTCACTCGAAACGAAACATCGGTTGAAACGAAACATCGGTTGAAACAACACATGGTTCGCAAAACGAAACATTCTTGGCAAATCGATACGAAAAAGTCTTGGCACTCCATGCTTAAGTCAGCCTTTTCCTACTTCACTAAATCCCAGTTCTTACAGAAAGTGCTATTTTCTGGCTGCAACCACTCCCATGTGCAAAGTAAAGTACTGGTACTTATCAACCAAAGTGACTTTGCCTTTAGCGAGCAAAAATGGCAATGCCAGAAACCACCGCTCCTCCTCCAGAAACTCCTGCACCAAACCCCAGTACCTATGTCAACAACTCCAAACATAGTTGGGCACTAACTTACAAATTGAGCTACATCCCAAAGCTTACTGGCCCTGATAACTACCGGACCTGCCGTGATATTTCGCAATATGTCCTTACTTTATATAATTCCTGAGACATAGTAACAGAAAAGGAAACTCTTCCGGAGGAAGAAGAGGACAAGGGTGGAAATAATAACTACGAGAGATTTGATGAATTCCGCGATCGATACCAATGGGCCTCGGCCTACTTCCTTGAAACGATTGACCCCAAATGGCTTATTTTATTGGCCACCCACAAAACACCCCTCGCCATCTGGAAAGCGTTCCAAGATAAATTTGCTGGAGAAAACACCACCTCCTCCTTTGAACAACTCAACGCTGTCCTCGATACCAAGTACGATACCTCTGCACCTATTGCAGACTATATCAACAAGTACGATACCCTCTGGAATCAAATGCAACACCGTTACTCCTCCTCCTCAGCTGACAACCGATATGCTCTACCAGGTGTATTCAAAGCAGTATTCGAGTCACACGAAGCCAAAGCAGCAGTTCTTCTCTTCTCCCTTCCCGAGTCGATGAGTAACATTGTCGACAACCTGCAAACCAAGGAGGACCTTACCTATGACCAAGTCTACAACAAGTTGTTGGATATGAGACCCTCGGCTAGCTCTGAGGACAACAAATCGTATAAGAGCGCTGATGTCAAAGGTAATGGAAGGGAACCTACCCTGAGACCTGTGGCCATATCCAAGAAATGTACCTACTGCAAATAGCATTACCCTACTCCTCGTGCTGAGGGACATACCAGGAATGAGTGTAATAAACTCAAGGGTGACAACCAAAAGAAGAAGGAAAAGAAAATTGTTAGTTCAGCAAAGATCGGCAAAGAAGAAATATATCTGAACCGGTCAGTACATCCACATCCCTCCTCTCTACGCAAAAGACTCCTCACACAACTGGGTAATCGATACAGGCGCAAGTTCACACATGACAATCAACCTGGACCTTCTCAGAAAATTTGAACCAAGTACAGGGACTGTTAAGTTAGGCGATGATTCGGTTATAGAATCATGTGGCCGAGGAACTGTCAAGCTCATGGCCAAAACTTCAAACGGTCATGTAGCCCCTATAATCCTAAAACATGTTCTCTGGGTTCCAAAGTTAGGTCAAAGTAACTTGTTGTCATGTTGAGCTATTGTTTCTATGCGGAATGGTTTTTCTTTGCGTAGTAAAGCGGCGGATATGTTTGTATACAGGGAGAATAACAGAGAAGTGATATGGGGAATTCTTGACGCTCAAGATTATGTTGTGCAAGAAGAGAAAGTAGTGGCGAACAAGATGACTTACCAACAGTGGCATGAGGCCTTCGGACATCCTTCACCATCCTACCTCAAAAGTGCCAACTAGTCAGCCAATCCAACTATCCCTGAAGTTCCGAAAGACTGGCAGTGTGAAACCTGCATTACGTCCAAATCAACAAAATCTAAACCCGAATCTACAGTCAAAAGATGTGAAAATCCCTATGATTTAATCCACTCAGATCTTAGTGGAAAAGTCTCACCCCCTTCCTTTGGAAACTCCTGTACTATATCACCCTTATTAATGATTGTACACGGTACACCTGGATTTACCCTCTTAACGCCAAATCTGATACCGTTAAAGTATTTAACCAATTCATCAAAGAAAGAAACACCCTGGACAACTGTACTATTAAGCGATTCAGGACCGATAATGCAGGAGAATATGTCAACCAAGATATGACAAGCATGGTTGAAAAATTGGGTATCATACATGACCAAATACCTCCCTACTCTCATGAATCTAATGGCGTTACCGAACGGTACAATAGGACCATTATTACATCTGCACGCTCTATGTTATCAGGTCTTACACCGCGTTTATGGGCCGAAGAAGTTACAACAGCTCTATACCTCCGCAAGATCCTCCCTAACTGATCCAAAGGAAAACTTAGGCCATATGAATTTCTCTACATCCAGAAGCCGTTAGTAAACTACCTACGCCCCTACTTGACCAAATGCTTTGTCCATATACCTGAGGAGATCAGAAAAGCAGGAACAAAGTTAAAGCCCCGGGCCATAGAACGATACCTTGTTGGTTATACTTCCAGCAGCAAAATATACCGTATATACATACCATCATTGCACAAGATCTCAGAAATGCGTCAGCTCCACTGGACAACAAAGACTATACTACCTCTTGAACCCAAGGAACCTGCACCTTCATGACAGACCTCTGCAACAGTCTACCCACCTTCCTACCAAAGAGCACCGGCACCAGATAAACTCTACCACAGGAAGCAAATGACAAACCAACCATTGAAGTACATCCACCTCCACCGCCTGAACATCCTAAAGATTATGACTGTCCCCAAACTCCTGAAGAAACACCGGAACCTCCTCTACAAGAAGTACAACTGGAAAATCCTCCTGAGATACGGACCAGATCTGGCAGAACCGTTCGGCCACCACAATACTTTGGTAGAAATGTCACTATACCATCTGACAAGGATTCTAAAACCTACTCCCAGGCAGTGAACTACTCGCTTAAGGAACAATGGACCCACGCAATGGATGAGGAAATAAAGGCACTTGAGAAAAGTGGTACTTTCGATGATGTAGATACACCTACAGGACGCAAGATTATTGACAGTAAATGGGTCTTTAAGACCAAGCGTAATGCTGTTGGTACATTAGAAAGGTACTGCGCAAGGGCTGTTGTCAAAGGATTCTCACAATTACCGGGTTTTGACTTTGAAGATACTTTCCCTCCGGTCATCTGATATGAATTACTCCGCTCGCTTCTTGCAATATGTGCTAAAAACAAATTGCAACCAGCGTAATTCGATCTTAAATCTGTATTCCTTTATAGTGAGTTGAAAGAAGAAGTCTACATGCGACCGTTACTTGGGTTCGGTAATGGAGACAAAGTATGGCGACTTAACTGAAGTTTCTATGGACTTAACCGATGTCTCTATGGACTTAAGCAATCTGCGAACGAGTGGTACGCTCTCCTCGCTAGATACTGAACATGGAAGATTATGTGACATCCGCCCTTGACCAATGCATGTTTGTTTACGGTAAACACGACATATACCTATCGGTTTACGTTGCCGACATCGCTATATACACGGCCAACACACCCCAAGATACTTCTCTCATAGAAGACTGAAAACACCATTTGAGATCACGGACTTAGGTGAAGCCACATTCCTACTTGGCCTACACATTACCTATACATCAGACGGGATACATCTTACCCAGAAACGATACATCAAGTTAGTCCTCGAGCGATATGGAATGGAAAACTCACGGCCAGTCTCTACCCCCTTACCCCTAGGCATTCAACTACGGAAAGGGACAGTGGATGAACAAATGCCGGACATGTCAATATACCAATAGATAATAGGATTACTTATGTACCTGACTACTGGTACCAGACCTGATCTAGCGTATACAATATCCTTTCTATCACAATTTTCTTACTGCACGACCGAATCCACCTAAAGGCCGCTAATGTTAAGGTTCGACTATCTATATCGCGCAACCGGCAACGATATATGATTCAGTCT